>ML805056.1:50826-119962 GCA_009831015.1 Picea engelmannii | reverse complement strand
CATGCATTGGTTGGGACCATTTATAGTTGTGGAGATCAGATCTTCTGAAGCAGTCAGACTTGCACAACTAGATGGTATATTGTGGCCAGGATGGGTGAATGGCGCTCTCTTGAAACCCTATATGTCTCATAAATGATCTAAAGGAATGTTTCTCTAGTCCGAAGGAGCATGTGTAGTAGTTAGATTTGATTTTTTTTGCAATTTGTTTAAATTCAGTTAATAAAGTCAATGTGTGCAGTGTTGTGCCGTGACATGTAGCTCATTTATTTTTCTGTCTAACTGTTGTTTGATTCAAAACTTCTTACTTAGCAATGTAGGATCAGAAGTGGCAAGAACCTATTAATGACAGTCATTAAATATGATGGGGACCCCATTGTGGTTGGAGGGAGAGTGAATCTGAACACAATCTGTGTCCATGTGCCACACGAACCCAATCTAGTCACAGACTTTATTACTATTACAGTACCTCGTCTAAATTTGGTTAAGCCATAAAGTCATGATACACAAACATTCCATTGGTATTCATGCCAATATTCTCATCTGTCAAATGGTAAGGTCTGAAATTGGCCATGTCCTTGTCCAATTTGCACAGTAAATGACATAATTTCCCAATAGGTTTTACCCCTATAACCAGTCCCATCGGACAACTCGGATCCAAGTTGCATCTATAGGGTAATTATGAATAAAAATTATTATTGAACTTGTCAGCTAAGCTTGAGTATAAGGCTCTGAGAACTCATTGTAGGACGCATTGTTTCCCATAATTCACTTATATATTTATGAATTTTTTAGAGTGAGAAAGCCTGTGTAATCCCTCGACCTATAGTTGTGATCCCCAATCCTTGTTTTTTCTATGGAATTTGTTGTTTTTTAAGATTCACAATGTCGAGAGGTAAAGTAAGCTGAAGTGTCGTTTCCAAAGATACAGTACCAGATGAGCCCTATGACCCCCAGGTTGAGGTCATGGGTGACCTCAAGGGGAAGGTGAAACAAGTCAAGCTCCTTGATCTCGACTTAAAAAATCAAGTCTTGTTCCCCTATATGAACATAGAATTTTTCTGGAGTATCACTCCAGATGAGTTGGGAGGTATGTAGTTTATTCCAAAGCCCAAATTCATTAACTTATTTAACTCAACCATCATGAACCTCAGGGACCTACCCATTTTTAGTACCACTAGAGAATTTGCGAGGTGCACTAAGTTTCTGATCAACAGGGTGCATGACAGAAGTCTATGGTTGGATAGGAGATATCTAATCCACATAGAAGATATCCACCGACTTATTGGACTATCCCTCAAGGGTGAGGACGTTTCTAAAGGATTCTAGGGTCCTAGAAAGAACAACTAGAAGAAAGAGGAGCCCAGCCTATACGATAGGTTCCACACGCAAAGGGGGGTGCGCACAGCCAAAATCGACCCCATACTACCCAAGACATTCAGGACTGATTGCTACATCATAGCTAGCAAATTCATGATCTCCTACTACAAGGGAGAATGCACACTAGATGCATTATTAGTGTTGGAGTTTTGTACCAATGACATTGTTTTCAACTGGTGTAGTTACCTTTTGGAGGAACTACTTGTGGCTTGCGAGGAATCCCAGGAGAAAGGTGGTACATTCACCTATGGAAAAAAAAATCTTGCGTTTGCAATGCTCAAGTGGACGCCACCCACTGGAAGACCATTGAATATAGAAGATAAGGGGTTCCTAGAAAAAATGTTTGAGCCTTGGCATTCAAGGGCATACTTGAAGAACACAACCTTGAACAACACGACATTATCCAAGTGGTATAAGGGGCTTATTGATGCAACATAGAGGTTGCACATTCCACAGGAGCTCCTCAACTACAATACGAGGAACATAGCCTTTAGCATGAAATGGCACCATATGTTTGTGTGGCCAAGGTATTCCAACAGGGATGAATTCCATTCACGGATGTTGTTGTTCTACTTGGATGAGGAGGCCTTCAAAAAGGAGGTGATGTCATGGCCTGGAGTTAAACACAACTCATGCAAGTCGGGGATGAACTATGTTTTTCCCATCAAGTTACTGAAGAAGAAAGGTAAAGAAGTAGGGGTAGGACCAAGCTCAAGCTCAGAGGCTTAGAATAAATAAGCTTTTACACATACAAACTTCGAAGAAGAGGAGGAGACACAAGCATTAGAGTGCAAGAAGAGGACACTTCCGGTGTGCCCGCAACTTCCATAGCAAGCTGTGTTGATAGGTAATAATGTCAATGAAATTATGAGCATTTCGTTCATTACAAGGCCAGTGGCCAAGAAGCTCAGGATGAGGGTCTCATCGATCAAGGTTATGAATCCCCAACCCATCTCATCCACTATCCCTCGCACCTGCTCAGCGGTTCGAGCAACCCCTATCATACATATTCAGTATGACCCTGAGCCTGACACCCATCCATCCACCATCATCACTGAGCACCCTCCATCACCACCACAACCCCAGTTTCCACCTCCAAAAACTGACAGTCCACCCCAAACCACTGATCCAGAACCCATGCAACTCGATCCCCCAGAACTACCCAAGCAGAGGCCAAAACTCCCCCAAAAAAGCCCAAAGTTACCCAAGTAGAGACCAAAACTTCCTGGTCCAAATGCAGAAGTACCTGAGCATAGGATAAAATTGATTGGCCTGAATCCTGAATCCTAGGACCAACATATCGTACCTTTTCTGCAACATAAGGACACTCAAACGATAGAGAAGCTGCAAGTTCAAATTCTCCAACACACTGCCTCAACGACCAAGGTTGAGGGTGCCATGGGAAGTGCAACTTCGAAAGTAGAGGAACACAAAAAGGTGGAGATAACAGAGGTTCAAAAGGAACCATAGGAAACTTTAGGGAAAAGTGCAACATCATTGTAAGAATATATGGAGATAGTTCTCCAAAACCCTCAGCAGTGCGTAGAGTTGTTGCAACTTTCCCTGGCCAGAATAGAGGTTCTAACGCTCCTGCCATCAATGTTGAGGTTGAGGCTTGTTCCAGGACCATCTATAGGAGAGGAGGAGGTAGATAATCTCTCAGGTCACTCAAGGACCATTGGACTCCCACTGTAGGTCTGAGCACCCAGGGATTCCACCCCTTCAGCCTATGACCTTGCACAGTGGCCAGCAATGCACTTAGCCAAAATTATCATAACCTCAACTAATCAACTAGAGTAGAGGTTCCAACGGGTTGAGAGGTCTGTAGAGCTTGCAAGGGAAGAAGTGATCCTTGCACAAGTGTGCAGAAAATAAGAAGAACATGAAAATATCTAGGTGGAGCACATACTGGAAAGAGTTCAGGAGAGGCTTGCTGAAGCCTAGCCAAAAATATGGAAGGTCACACCCAAACTGCAAGAAGCCAATGACGCAGAAGAGTTGGAGCATCATATCAAATTACTCCAAGGGGCATGTTCACAATTGTCCATTCACATAGAGGATCTGGAATTACAGTTGTGGCAGACTCAGAAAGAAGCAGAGAAACAACCTCAAAAGATGCAAGAGAAGATGGATAAAATAGTGCTAGAAGGTAACAATGCCCGAGCAACACTACACAAGTGCACAACTGAGTGCACAAAGATATTCATAGAAGTGAGTGATTAGATGGGAATCATTGTTAGGTGAAACCATACTTTGGAGGAAATGCACACTAGAATATAGTTTCTCAATGAGGAAGTTGCAACTACTATGGATCCGCTGGAGCAACAACAAAAGTTCGATCAAATTCCGCAAGCGGACAATGAGTTAAATGCCCTGTTTGAGGCACAATCCATAGCCAAGAAGCAACTGTGTGAATTTTGACCTATCATTTAGACAATACATATGAAAATTCATCAAGTTGATGAAACAATATACTTTCAATGGAACTCTTTGGTCGCATCCAATCCCAAAGGATGTATCACATATGCGACCCAACAGTTCATCACCGAGGCCTCACTCCTTGCCAGGAAACGGTAGGATAAAGTTAGGATATTCTAGGAAGTGAAGAAGCAGGCCTTGGATTTGGTCCTAGATTTGGGCCCTTCGTTTGAAGAGGCAGAGAAAGAAAAAGAACAATCAGAAGAGGAAACGAAAGAGGAAAAGGAGGACAAGGGAAAGAAATAGTTTCTCCTAAAAGATTCGAAAGAGCCAAGTACTTGACTCAAGGGTGAGTCAAGGCTTGTGGTCGGATCTTGTTGGGCCCTTCATTTTTGGATTAGAAGCACCACAAGAAGGACTACATTCCCAGGTTTGGTTTAGCATGAGTTGCGCAAGCTACAGAAGAAGCCGGACAACAAATCGAGGAAAAGTAATAGAAATCGGTTTCAAAAAGGACAGTGCAACACCAACAAGGAAAAAGAAGTTGCAACGGGACAAGAAATCATGTGAGCCCAAAGCTAGAAGACACTACTCATATTATATATATGGGATGACTATTATTGTAAAAGGGTTCTCCCATTTTGGTTATGTTAGGGTTGTTCTTCTTGTTGTTGGCTATTACTGATAGGTTGGGTTTTAGTTATGTAAATGTAATCTGTATATAGTTTTGGGTAAATAGAGCTCTATGACATGAGTCCAGAGCCAAAATTTTGTAACAGAGCATTACTTTGTATCTCTGAGGATTTTATTTGATAAGATCTGATGATAATATATAAATAAGGATCCAAAATTTTGAAATATTATGCATCATTCTATGATCATGCTTATGCGTTGTATATTTACAGTACTTCTTTATGACTCATAAGTTCCATATGATGTTTCTTCATATGAATTATTTTAGCAACCTAAGTAGCTTTATTTCCTGTGTGTATGAGCTCAGATCTGTTATGTAGTTATCTTGCCTTGCGTAATATGATGGTGAATATTGAAGGTTCTGTGAACCCACCTAAGTATTCTCCTTACCCTTCCCTATCCTTATGTATCGGTTGCGCTTCAGGTGAGACTTATTCTTTTTAGAGGATATGAAAATTCCAGTGCTCTAGACTACACGATATATTTTGTTGATAACCTGAGAAGGACTGTGGTCTGATCAATTCTGTGCCAACACATATTATTTCAGAACAAGGCATAATAGTGTATCTAGATAAGATCGAAGCCATTAGAGAATGGCTAACACCCAGAAATGTTTCAGAAATCTTATCTTTTATGGGGTTAGCAGGTTACTACAAAAGGTTCATAACATATTTCTCTAAGATTTCTCATCCCATCACTTCTTTGAAAAATGAGGGAATGTAATTTGAATAGACATCCGAGCGTGAAGAGAATTTTAATCTGTTGAATTAATTACTTACTAGCACACCCGTGTTAAATATTGTTGACCCAAATGAAAGTTTTTTGGTATGAACAGATGCATGTAAGGAAGGGCTTGGTGGAGTCCTCACTCAAAATGGACATGTCATGGGTTATGAGTCCAAAAAGCTAAAGGAACATGAGAGGAACTATGCCACACATGACTTGGAGCTTGCTGCCATTGTTCATGCATTGAAGATGTGGAGGCATTATCTCATAGGAAAGAGATTTGAATTAAGAACATACCATAGTGGACTGAAGTATCATTTTGAAAAAGAAACTTTGACTGCTAGGAAAACAAGATGGCTGGAATTTTTAAGTGAATACGACTTTGATATCAAGCATATCAAAGGAAAAGAAAATAAAGTTGTCGATGCACTTAGTAGAAGAGTGCATCTCATGCATGCTATAATTGTCAGTATGCATCAGTCGGACTTGAAGAGAAGAATTTTAGATGTTGTTACATATCATCATTACCTACGGGTAAAGGAAATATTACAACAAGGATATGTGCAATAGAAAATGAAAGAGTATGAGATGAAGGAAGATGGATTACTTATGCATAAAAATAGAATTTATGTTCCTAGTTCTAGAGAACCTAGGAATCTGGTACTAAAAGAAATGCATAATGTTCCATATGTTGGACATCTCGATTACTAGAAAATGATTACAACAGTAAGAAGCTATTTCTTTTGTCCAAGAATGAAAAAGGATTTTGTTGATTACATCACCAAATGTATGGAATGTCAGAAGGTGAAGGTTGAGCATAAGCACCCAGTGGGTTTGATACAACCATTACCAATTCTAGAGAAGAAATGGGAAGTGATAACCATTGAATTTATAACTAAATTTCCCAAGACAACAAGACAACATGATTCAATCATGGTAGTTGTTGATAAATTGACAAAGTATGCTCATTTTGTTCCTGTAAAAACAACACATACATTGACTAATATTGTAGAAATTTACACGAGGGATATTTCTAGGTTACATGTGATACCTAGGACAATTGTCTTGGACAAAAACACAAATTTTACTTCAAATTTCTAGAAGGGATTATTTAAAGGATTTGGTACAAATATGAAATTTATCACAACATACCATCCACAATCAGATGGGAAGACAGAGAGGGTCAACCGAGTAATTGAAGACATGTTGAGAATGTATGTGATGAATAATCCATCTAAGTGGGAAGATTACTTGCACTTGGTTGAGTTTTCCTATAATAATGGGTATCAAGATTCATTGAAAATGATTCCATTTGAAGCTTTTCATGGTAGGAAATGAAATACTCCAGTGAGATGGGAAAACCCAGCAAATAGAGTGGTACTTGGGCCAGAGTTCCTTAAGGAAATGGAAGAGCTGATGGTTAAGATTAAGAAGAATTTAAAGGAAGCTCAGGATAGACAAAATGTTTATGTCGATAAGAATAAGACAACAAGAGAATTTAAAGTGGGGGAGCATGTGCTTTTAAAATTAAATTCAAACAAGAGATCCTTGAAGTTGGGTATCTGTACAAAGATAGCAGCTAGATTCCATGGTCCATTTGAGATATTGGACATAATAGGGCCAGTTGGATACATGCTTGCATTGCCTGTTTCTGTGAATGTGCATAATGTATTTCATGTCTCTTTTCTAAATAAATATGTAGATGATCCTAACCATGTTATTGATAGGCATATAATTCAAGTAGAGACAGAGGGAGACTTTCAGATCTAACCAGTGCGAATATTGGACAGAAAAGTCAAAATTCTCTGGAATCAAGTTATAGAGATGGTAAAACTCTAGTGGACCTGCTACAGTCCTGAAGAAGCTACCTGGGAGCATGAATATGCCATGCGAGCAGAGTACCCACAACTTTTTAAATAAATTTTGGAATTTTGATTCATGTTTTGTATATGCACTAAGGACAGTGCCAAAATAAGGGGGAGGGGATGTAACACCCTAGGTTTTGAGCCCCATATTAAATAATGTATTTGTTAAGTGATGAAAGGATAGAGTTCCCAAACAATTAAAAGAGGTCATTACACCAAAGAAATGTAATGTTTTGATCATTATTAATAATAAATACATCGTTGGCTTCTAGATGGACAAGGAACAGAGTTATAGGGGGCTATGATTCCACAAGAGAGGGGGCTTGAGGGGATAAGTGTTTATTTGATTTTTTAATTACCCATTTTGTTTAATGGGGGAAATCAGTTATGTGAGATTCTTAGGGGAAGTCCATGAGGTTCCCGATTCCCAAGAGTTACATAAACCCGTCCCTGGTCTATTGGGGGGTTCATTCTCTCTCTCACTCCCATTCTCATTATGGTTCTGTTGTTGTTCGCCTCACTCATTCACTCACTCATTTATTTGTTCACGCATGAAATCCATTTCTTTCTGTTCACACCTTTCGTGAAGATATCACTCCATTCATTTCTGTCACCCACTCATATTTCCTCGTCTATTTCTTGGCTTGGGAAAGGAAGATGAACTTCTAAAGAGAAACCATGGTATTTTTGGCTATAGAGATTGCTGGTGTAATCGAACCATGATTTGAGGCCTGCATGTTTGAGATGCTTTGGTATGTGTCCAGTTTTTCTCACATCTACGAGTCCTGAGAGTCCTAGCTGTACTGGAGCCCTGGAAGGAGAAGGAAAACTTGAGGGACTACATGGTAGAGAAGGGAGAGGGTCCATTCTCTTGGGTTGTGCAGGCTGGGTAGAAGAGAGTTGGATACTTGGATTTTTGTGGGTGTTGGGAATCCTATGAGAGCTTGAGTGTTGAATTTTTTGTGAAGCCAAGTAACACTCTGGAGTCATCCTTGTGGATTCATAGCCCTTGATCGTGGGTGACATTATTGTTGAGACTTAGAACAACAATGTCTATAGTTGGGAGGAACATCATTGGTCTGCATCCAGTTGGTGTCTTATTTTATAAAAGACAAGTGCTCTCTATTATGGTATTATTTAACCGTGTATGATTTATTCCATTGTGTATTTATTTATCGTTGAATTCAATATTTAGAATATGCATTATTTCTGGTTATTGATGTGCATGTCGTTTAGTTCCTTTATTTTATGCATCTTTATTAATTTGAAAGGTATCTGTAAGAGAAAGAAGTCTGAGAGTGGGCTTGAAGTAGAGTAGCTCGACCTCTGGATGGTTGGGTATGTTACAGGCTTGTTGAATAGATATCTCAACCATAATGGTTGGTGTACATATTCGAGTGTGATCATAGTAAGTAGTTTTTGAAATTTTGTAGCACATAGACCATAGCCAATCCCTCACGTTATGTTGTGGTATATTTTTTTTTCCACTGTTGATTGTTTCCTTCTTGCAAAATTGATTGAGTGGTATATATCTCCCTCACATCATTGTGACAAGATCACGCCTAATTCTATTAATGAGGCATCCATATGTACATTAAATTCCTTGTTCCATTCTGGGAAAATTAAGATATGCTTAGTTACTAACTTTTATTTCAGTGCACCCAATCCTTTTTTACAGTCGTCATTCCACTAGAACTTTGCTTGTTTTTTCAATAATGTTTCCATTGGTGTTGTAATCTATGTGCATCCTTTGATAAATTTCATGCAATACCTTGTGACCCGATGTTGCACACAGTTGTTTGACTAATGTGGGTGGTTGTTAGTCCAGAATAATGACAATATTTGCAGGATCAACTATTATACCTTCGTTGCATACCACATGTCCTAATAATATTCTGAATGGTACGTAAAAAATACACTTCTTTAGGTTTAAGGATATCTTATGTTGTCTACACCTATCCAACATCAATATTAGTAATTCAACATGATCCCATAATAGGCTAAATACAGTCCATTCATCCAATTAGAGTTCAAGAAACTTATGAATACACTACCTAAACACTGTGACAACTACACTTGAAAATACTACAGGTGCGGTCTTTAACCCAAACAACATCACTATGTATTTAAAACTTCCCCATTTTGTCATGAATGTATTATTATTTCTATCTTCCTGCACAATTATTATCTAATGGTAGCTTGAGAAGCCATCTATGAATGAATAGGCTTCTTTCCCCCCTACATTTTCAAGTACTTCATTTGTAAATGGCATTGGGAATGGATCGTGTAGGCATACATCATTTAGTTTCCTCAAGTCGACGTAAATCATTAAATCCCCTATTTTATTTTCCTATACTACCATGGGACGTATCCATTCTAATTCCTCCATCGCTTCGATGACTCTTTCCTTTAGCATGAGGTCTATTTCCTCCTTTACTTTTTCTTTATATATTGGGTTTAGTCTATAGGGTCTTTGTTTCAATGGTTTAGTGCCTAATTTTAGTGGGATTTTCATCTCTCCTATCTCTCCCACTATCCCTTTTGTATATGATAATTTAGTTGGGAATAGGTCTTGTTATTTGTGCAATATATATGTTATCTTTTCTATGGTTTCCTCATCCCAATAATATCCTATCTGTGCAAACTTAGGGCTTTCCTCTGTCCCAATATTAAAAAAAAAAATCTTGACTGATTGTGCATATGTTGTGGATTCCAACTCTGGGATATCCACTATTCATTCCCCTATATTTATGATACATGGATATTGTGGGGATATTTTTCATCCTGATCCTCCTGTGTCACATTGTAATGTTCCAGTGACTTGTGAACTGTCATAGAGGCGTTGTGTGTGTTGCATATAGATATTACTTCCATTGATTTTTCTTCGATGAATATTTTATGTTTAATATCTTGTAGCATTGTACTTATTAGAGGAGACTCAATCTGAAAGGTAAATGTTACCTGGAATATTTGAGTTATGGAATCCTAGTCTGTTGTATCTCTGCGCATTTCCAATTCTAGGTACTTGTTCTTTGGGATGGTGTCAAGGGTATGTATGAACCTATGTGTCCATTCTTTCCTCGGTACTGAATTCCATGATTTTTCATACTAAGAAACATGATCTATTGGGTTTTATTTCCCGATATACTTGTGCATCATGTCTCCCTCATCAATATTAAATCTCACTTGTATTAGTTTCCTACACTGTTGCAAATCTTCTATGTTTTCTTTGTGTCTCCCACCATCTAGTTGGGGTGGATTTCAATACAATGTCCAGTGCTAGTATCCTATGTTGTTATGGTACCTATGACTTGACTATATGTAAAAGAAAATTTATATTTTTCAACCTGTCATACTTAGGTGGGTTGCATAGTTCTATTCCAATTCAGTGTACTGATTTGGTCATGCATGCACATCATCGTGTTGAGACTTAATGCATCCTCTACTTCCAATGTTCCATACATGCTTCTGAATCTAATGTGCACAAACACATGCTTCTCCAACTTAACACATTGTCTACGGTGGGGTTAACATAGTCGTCCATCCTCATAGTCATGTTATACAGGTTGTTAATTTCATCTCCCTTCATTGGTTCTATGTACTTCCTTCCTTATTTTGGGTCTAATGTCACAGTAAATTTCAATTCTCCTAATTCAAATATCATCTCTTTCATCTTCATATTTATAATGGATTGGTTATCGAAGACCCATTCTAGTTCCATTAACTTTGGGTATGGTTGGTGTTGGGCCCTTCGTTTTGAGAAATAATTGCACAAGTTTTAACTAAGCACGAGTTGTGAAAACTCCATCAGAGGTTGGGAGAA
The DNA here is from genome assembly GCA_009831015.1 of Picea engelmannii. NCBI lineage: Eukaryota > Viridiplantae > Streptophyta > Pinopsida > Pinales > Pinaceae > Picea > Picea engelmannii. The sequence goes on along the minus strand of ML805056.1, from coordinate 109,060 downwards.
AGAGCAACAGAAAGCAATTGCGGAAGCCAACGCAATGCCAATGAAGCAAAAAATGGTTGCAACAGAGCAAGAAGGCATGCAAACAGAGAAGGAAGACACAACCCAGATATATATATATATAGGGCCAAACATAAATGAAAGGGGTTGTTCTGAGTTTTGTTGGTATTATTGTTGTCATTATTATTGTTGTTCGCTTGTTCATGGGTTCGTCGTTCTGTAATTGGTTCATTATTTCTTGAGTCAATCAACTTCCTTGAGTAGATTCAGGTTGGTCAGAGTCACCCAAATTTTGGGATTAGTTGTTGATTATTGTTGTAGGTTGGGAAAAAGACACGCTTGAGTCTGTAATGAATTAGAATCACCATCTAGAGGATTAGAGATCTATGACATGGGCCTAAGAACCAATACTTTGTACTGAACCCTACTATGTAATTCTGAGTCTGTAATCAGAGAAATATAATAAAGATAATATGAAGCAAGACCAAAATTTGAAATACATAGTGTCTTTATGTGATTACTTATTCATTACATTATTTCCTCTATGGTTTAAGAGTTCTATTTGATGGTTCACTATTTGAATGCTTGCTCACAATGTAAGTGGGTTGGATTCCTGCATTTATATGTTCTAGACCTGTTAATGTCTCTTTTGCAAGACTAGGAATGAGTTCTGATTGCTCTATAGATCCTCTTTGGTCTTCTCCCTACCCTTCCACATCTATCTGTCTCAGCAGCACTTCGGGTGAGACTTCTTCTCTTCGGAGCAGATGAAAATTCCAACACTCGAGACTACATGATAACTTTTATTGGTAACCTGAGAAGGACCTTGGTCTGATCAAACTAGCATCCAACAAAATGGTTTTGTTGCTGGGACCTGCATAAAAGGGGAACCTGTAGGGAGAATTCTACCGCCGATCCATAGATCTGGCATTGATCAATGGTGGGAAAGGAGTTGTGACGCCTTCATATGGAAAGAAGCAGAACTAAGGAGAAAATCATTGGAAAACACTTGCGAAGCAATCTTTTACTCAGAAAGATCGAGCGATCAGTATGAGATTTTATTAGTTAAATTCCCAGAAGAATTTTTTCACTGGATGAGGAGGCTCCAAGAATCCCCAGAGTTCCAAGGATGGACCAAGAAGAGTTGTATGTGGGATACTGAAAATTTAGCAACACTCCAGAGGTTGGATTGCCCAGTTACGCAAGCTATGGATTTATAGGTTAGTACCATGCTAGAGGGGTACATAATCAAATTTGTAGCTAAGAACCACCAGTCCTTTTCGTAGGCAGAGGAAATTTTCAAGAAAGGAGCAAGGGGAAGACTGTTGAGAGAAATCCCACTGTGGATTAAGGTTTTCTTGATGGAGGAAGGGATGTTGATTATGTCCTCGATCGAGATGGCCTTGTAAACACCCTCGCTTGGGGTAGGGTGAGATGAGGTGGGAGTCATGGAATGAGAGAGGGGAAGGTTTATTTGACAAATGGGGGAGAAACAACAAGAAATGGATTCAAGAGATGAACTAGCCTTGAAGAGAGCTGCCATAGTTGAGAAGTGGTGGCGCAACAAGATCAAGAAAGCCGTAAGACAGTCTGAAAAGTTGAGGAAAGAAGGAGGAGCGGGAGAAGTAGAGGAAAGACAGAAGGAATAATTGCGGAGGATGATAAGACAGGAATGACTGGCCAATCAAAGACTAAATGAGAGAGAAGAGAGGAGAGAAAGAAGTCCCTAAGAAGTGGGACGAGAAGAAGAAAGTGCAGAAGAAAGAGAGGAAGTTGACATGAATCACGGAGGAGAAAGAGAAGATTCAACCCCGATAATAGGAGAAATTGGGAATCCAAAATAAGATATCATCCCAATGGAAGCTAACGAGACCCCCCAGATCAAATAAAACTGCCCCGAAGCTAGTGGCACCAGCCTTGAATCACCCGTACCCCAAGTGCCTTCTATTCAAGAAGTAAGTCCGATACTACCTTCTCATGCTAGTTTTGTTCCAATTCAAGTAGTTAGTCAGCCACAACTAGGACTTGTGGGTATAGGGAGGATATTGGGAATCAGGGATGATTTTAGGGGCTAAATTTCTCATATTCGCTATTTTAAAAATGACTAGCCCAAATTCTATAGGATAACATTATTTTACCTTAAAAATCGCCAACATTTTATAAAAACTATATAAAATACTTAGAAATTTGAATATTTTTACAAAAATATCGCCAAACATTCATAGTTGACATATGAAGGATTAGTAAGATTCACCAAAGTTTGTACATTTTAAAATAAATTTCCATCCTTAAAATCATCCCTGATTGGGATCCCACGGTAGATCACAAGCGAGACCATTAGGGTTCATATTGATACAAACAATAAGAACAATGATGTCCAGCCATGCGGGAGGTTCGATTACCAGATACCCATAATTTTGGGGTAAAGGATACGAAGACGTTGAACAACACAGGTTCCTGTGCAAAATAATATGGAGATCTAGAGGAACCCTGGATGCGAATAAGTTGGTTAAGTTCCAGACGACCTTGAGAGGTCGTGCTCTAAAATGGTACAAGATCATTGAACCATGAGTGTGAGGGACGCAAGGTCAAGCATTCACACTTGGCCAGGTACAGATGAGGTTTATAGTAGAATTTGAACTACCCTAGTCAGAACAATAGGCTTTGTCTAAGTTGCGCAAGATCCAGCAAAGGGAAGGTGAATCATCCTAGGAGTACAAACAGAAGTTTAAAGATTCCATAGGAAGGTTGGCACATCCAATACATGAAGAACATCAAAGGGAGTGGTACATTCTGGGGTTGTTGCCTCTAACTCGGATTCTGCTAATGCAACAGCGGATAGCCATGTTAACCGATGCCTTGGAACAATCAATGAATATTGAAGCCATGGCGGGATATCCCGGGAGCCTGAGAGTAACTCGACCCCTAGTAGATGTGAATCTAGTGCAACTACAAGGGAAGATATCGACACGGATAGAAAATATTTAGGAGCTGACGATACCCAGACCATGATGACCACATGTTTGGTGCACTGGATGTTACATGGAAGGTCATCTAGAGAATGAATGTTCGAGAATGAGGGGGTTGGGACCGCCTCAGAATACGATGGTAACCCCACCAAGACCCATGGGAGGATTTTCACAAGTGTCGATGAGTTCATCATTCCCCAACCCTACCCCATATCATGCTTTCCCATGGGGCCAAGCAACACTAACAATGGAATATTGTGAAATCTTTCGAATCCATGACCATGGGCCAAGATAGTGCCCCATCATGCAGAAGTATTCAATAGTACAAAACATGGTACAATGCAAGTTCTGCGCATCCACTATGCATACTACCAATCAATGTAGAGCGTTGGATGCACTTGTAGACAGATTGGACCGAACAACATTCAAGGTGAATAAAAACCCTCAGGGACCAGGAAGTGGTCGAGGAGATGGAGTTGGAGGATATTTCACAAGATGAAGAAGTGGGGGACGAGGACCAAGAAAATGTTATAACTGCGATGAACAAGGTCACTTAGCCAGAGATTGTCCTCATCCAAGACGCCCATGGTTCTCTCACTGCAAAACCAACGGAAACGCAACTGAATATTTTCCAGAGTTAATTGAAAAGTGGGAAGACAGAGTATGACAAAGAGGAACTAACCTTATCAGTTTAGATATCAAGAAAATTTCTAAGGGACAATTTCCTAGCCTTAATATCGTTACTCGAGGAGGAGCGAAGACGGGAGCTGATGTTGACACTCTACCTCATATCTAGAAATCAACACCTAAGGGAGACAGGTATGACCCCCTAAAACAAAAAATGTTATTTAAAGATGCCATAGAAGTATTCCAGAACATCCATATTCATGAAATGAAAGAGAGCCCCCCCCAGCTGACTATTTACCCCAAGATGGTGCAAGTCCCTGCTTGACCCCCTGCACCCAAAAACCTTGTAGCCATATCAAGACATTATGAGAAACCCAAGAACACAATTGATCTTTGGTTTCAATTATTCTCTTACATTCTAGGGAATGACTGACTAACAGAAAAGTTGTTCAATACGTTGTACCTAGTCTTAGGGAATGAGGAACCTTCGAAAGAAAGGATAAGGGATACTTTTCCTAATAAAAGTACTCATAGAGTGTAGTGAAGAAAAGTAAGAACCAGGAAAGAATTTAGACTGGTTTCCCAGCTAGATGACTTTGAAATTAAGGACGTCGTGTTGGACCTAGGGTCATATGTGAACATTCTACCTAAGAAGACTTGGGAAGCCTTAGGAAAACTGAGACTGACATATTCCCCAATTCATTTAAGAATGGAAAACCCATACTGTATACTTCCCATAGGAATATTGGAGAACGTAGAAATCGATGTAGCAGGAGTAAAAACAGTAGTTGACTTTGAAGTCATTGAGATCATGGGAGACAAGGACCCTTTCCCTGTGCTACTTGGCATCGATTGGGCCTATGATAATTATGCAGTAATTGATTTAAAGAAAGATACCATGAATTTTGAAGCTGAGGGAATCATGGTAGTTCAAACTTTGGATCCATATGTAGGACCTAGGTACACAGAACCAAGAGACAATAATATGGAAGAAGGAGACCTAGACTAGTTGTACACTATAACATCAGGGACAATAAACGATTACATAAACCCTATCGATGATGGATTAGTAAGATGGAGAAGTATACAGTTAGCAGAGGAAGATTCAGAACTGGCTTTTGATAGTTGGAAACAGGGGTTGCATGAAATATTCTCAAGAAGATACACAACTGTCAGAATGACCAAATGGGTTGGAACCGAAGTGAGAGACTACACAGTATACGATGGTACTTCAGATCTAGACAATTTTTTGCAGAATATGGAAGAGAATGTGAGGGAAGATCAAAGAATATCGGTATTATATATATCCTTTCAGAACATCCCCACCAAATGGTGGGCCAATCATAAAGTTGCACTCAGAACTTGGGATGAAGTGAAGAAAGCTATCAAGTACATGTTCTGGAATAAAGAGCAGCTGGAATTAGAGATACAGACAGATTTCCAAGTTGCACAATCGTTCAACGGAGAATCAGACCCTAGGATACACATTGAATAGTGCACAACATAGTGGTAGGCTGCGAAGATACCCTCTCACTTATGGGTTCATGTATTTCCCCATTCTCTATGCCCAATCCCAAAATCTTGGTTCATACATGAGGAAACTAGAAGACAAACCAACGACTGGTAGACACTATCAGCTAAATTTTGCAAAGACTTATCATTCTCAGGTAGGTACCCCAAGCTTGAACTAGCCCTGCAAAATATTAAAGAACTTATTTTTACAACCACTAGTAATGAGAGATCAAATTTTGTAGTAGGTCCCAAGCATACTCAAGAACTTCACACTAAACTCCACTTACCCTTGCTTGACAAACCCATAGAATGTTATAAGATTAGCAAAGATTTAGAAAGCCTAGATGAAATAGAAGGACTAAGAAACCTAGCCATCAAAGAGATAGAGGGGAGCAGAGAAATCCAGAACACCATACCGAGCCAGACCGATAGCTCCTACAACCACCCATTGAAAATATGTAGAATCAACATAAGGACTGCAGAGAAACCCAAGATAGCTATGGTAGGAGACTACTGGGATGAGAAAACCAGACAGGAAATACTGAGTTTACTGAGGGAATATGAAGATTTGTTTTCGAATAATTTTTTCAGAATTAAAAGGAATCAAAGGAGTCATGGGAGAAATGAAGATTGAGTTAAACTCAGGATGCAAGCCTGTCAGACATAGACCATAACATCTTAACCCAAGAGTAAAATAGAAATTTAAGAAGGAGATTGATAATATGTTAGAAGCAGGTCTCATTTTTGTGGTAGAAGAAGTAGAGTGGGTCGGTCCGATAGTAATTCAAATAAAGAAAGACACTGAGGATATCAGAGTCTGTGTAGAATACAGAAGCCTCAACTCTGCCTGTGTGCATGACCCTCTCCCAACACCCTTTACTGATGAGGTGCTAGAACAAGTTGTGGGGAAGGAATCATACTCATTTAAAGACATTTTTTTAGGATACCATCAAGTCAGGATTGTTGAAGAAGACAAAATAAAGACTACCTTCATTACAGAATGGGGATCTTTTGCATACAACATAATGCCATTTGGTTTAAAGAATGCCCCTGTAGTTTTCTCCAGGATTGTGATAGAAGCCTTTAGAGAATTCATTCACAACTTTATCGAAGTCTATATGGATGATTAGATGATATATAGCTTTCTTAAGGAACATGTATCACTACTCAGGATAATGCTTGACAGATGCAAAGATTTGCAAATTTCATTAAATCTTAGAAAGTGTATCTTTTGTGTGTCACATGGAAATTTGTTGGGCCACATAGTCTGCTGAGAAGGAGTATTGGTAGACCCAGCCAAAGTTGTGGTCATTATCAATATGACACCACCTATGAATGCTAAATAGTTGCACTCCACACTTGGACACATAGGTTACTACTGTAGGTTCATTCGAAGATATGCCAACATTACTGTGCCATTGGGAAACCCTTGGAAAAAGGCTGAAACATTCGAATGGATTCCCCAATGCGATAAAGAATTTGTGACACTCAAGGAGAAACTCACTACAACACTGATTCTGATATTCCCAAATTGGGAGAAATAATTTCACGTCCATGTAGATGCTTTTGGAATTTCCTTAGGAGATATCCTAATGCACCGAGAGATGGAGCTATGGATCACCCTATCTATTTTGCGAGTCAAAAAATATCGCAAGTAGAACACAACTACACAAAAACAGAAAGGGAAGGCTTAGAAATGATATATTCTTTACAGAAATTTATACATTATCTATTAGGATCTCACTTCAAATTCTTCACTAATCACTCCACACTAAAATACTTAGTTAATAAACCTGTGTTGGAAGGAAGAATTTGTAGATGGTTGTTGTTGTTTTAGGAATTTTCTTTTGAAGTCATCATCAAGCAGGGACGATGAAATGTCAGGCCTGGCCATCTATCTAGGCTAGAGTCAGGAGAAAGTGGTGGAGAAGTGGATGAAAAACTCCCAGATGTAGACTTTTTCAGGATTGAGGCCATATCAGAATACTTGGAGGACATAGGAATATTTCTCAGTACATGGGCTTGTCCTGACACATATTCTGCAACCCAGAAACACCATATGGTTTTCAAAGCAGCAGAGTACTAGCTGATCGCCAGACAATTGTATAAAATAGGATTAGACAACATTCTCATGTGATGCATCCTGGATCATGAAAGGAAGGATATACTCTAGGAATTCCATAGCGGAATAGAAGGAGGCCACATAAGAAGAAAGGCCATGGCACCAAAAGTTCTATAGGCGGGACTTTGGTGGGCCACACTATTCAAGGACACAAAAGTATATGCTAGATCGTGTGATGTTTGTCAATGGGTGGGCAAGTTGTCATGATGAGATGAAATACCACTGCAACCAGTTGGAGCTCTACATGCATTTGAGAAATGGGAAGTTGACTTCATTGGCCCAATCAACCCCACATCCAAACATTCAAAGGCTAGGTACATTATGACCGTGACTGAATACCTTACCCATTGGGAAGAAGCAGTAGCAGTACATGACTGTTCAATGGACACCGCTTCCAGGTTCATTTTCAAGAATATCATTACCTGGCTCAGATGTCCCAGGAGCCTAACCAACGATTAGAGAGCTCACTTCATTAGTAGCACTATAGCAACACTTAAAACATAATTTCTGATCCAACATCACAAGAGTAGTCCATACCACCCATAGGCCAATGGAACAGTCGAAGCCTTCAACAAAATCCTGGAAAGAGGACTAACAAAGGTCTGTTGTGCAAACCGAGAGGACTGGGATGATAGAGTTCCAACCATCCTCTGGGCCTATAGGACAACTACAAAGAAACTCCATAGATATACACTATTTCAATTAGTCTATGGGTAGGAGGTAGTTTCTCCTACAGATTTCATCACTCCAAGCATGTATATTGCACAAGTCACATGTATGACATAAGGGGAATCAGTCACGTAGAGACTTGCGGAGCTACAAGAACTCGAGGAAACCAGATTTCTAGCAAACTTTCATCATTCCGTTGAAAAGGAAAGAAAAAAATCTTGGCATGATCGACACATCAAGACCAAGGTATTTAAACAAGGGGACAAAGTGTTACTCTATGACAACCGATACTAGAATCACCCTAGCAAGTTGTGTATGCACTAGTTGGGACCCTTCATAGTTGCGGAGATCCGATCCTCAGGAGTAGTCCGACTCGTGCAACTGGATGGTGTGATCTGACCGGGATGGGTGAATGGGCCTCTCCTGAAGCCCTACCTATCTCTGACCTGAGAGAAAAGGACAGTCACTCCAAATCGAAGGATCTTGTACAATAGATAGATTTTTGTTTTGTTTCCCTTTTGAAATTTTGTAAGTTCGGTTAATAAAGTCCATATGCACAGTATTGTGCCATAACACATAGTTCATTGTTTTTTCTAAGTGTTCATTGATATAGAACTAACAACCCAGTAGTACAGGACTTGACGCATAAGAGAATCCATTAATGATAGTCATTAAAGATGACGAGGAAAACCTCTATAATCAGAGGGGCCATGAATCCAAATCCAATCTGAGTTATAGGTGACGCAAACCCAGTCTAGTCACCACATTTATTTCCATTACCATACCTCACCTGACGCTTTTTAAGCCATTAATGTTGCATTAATCCAATATTCCATCGAAGTCTGGGCCGAGACACCCACCCATCCTACATAAAGGTCTCCAATCGGCCACGTCCTTATTCCACTCAAACAAGTAAATAACAAGATCGCCAATAGGATTTACCTTGATTAAAACTGTCCCGTTGAACAACTTACATCCGGATTGCGTCCATACGGTCATGATGAGTAGCAGTTACTTCTAAAACCTACCCATTAATTATAGTATAACACCCTTAGAACTTAGTCGATAATGTATTGTTTCTAAAAATACCATAGCCATTTTCGAACTCGGTAGTGCGAACCAGTTAGGACCATTGGAAAAAGATGTAGACGTAACCCTAGTTCTTACCTGCCATAGAAGTGAGAATTTCGAGAGCCATAGTAAGATGAAGTGCCATGAATAAAGAAGCAGTACCAGATGAGCCCACCGACCCCCGGGTCGAGATCATGGGTGATCCCAAAAGGAAGGTAGAGAAAGTTAAGCTTCTCGACCTTGACCTCACAGATTCATCCTTGTTCCCATAGATGCACACAGATGTCTTCTAGGATATAGTTTTGTATGGAGTCATAGGAATGAAAGTAGTAATGAAATAAGATTTCATCAACTTATTTAACTCAACCATCATGAATCTGAGAGACTTACCAGTCTTTGGTACCACATGCGAGATCATGCGCTGCACGAAATTTCCGATAAGAAGGGTGCATGATAGAATTCTATGGTTGGATAAGTGGTATCCAATCCATGTTGATGAAATCCAACAACTTATTGGATTATCGTTTCAAGGTGAGGATGTGTCAAAGGGATTCCAGGGTCCCAGGAAGCACGAGAAAATGAAAGGTGAGCTTAGCCATTACGAGAAATTTAACACAAATCGAGGAGGACGCACAACAATAATTAAACTGATACTACCCGAGATAGTCCAGACTGGCTGCTACATCATAGCCAACAAGTTCATGATATCTTACTACAAGGGAGAATGCACTCTAGATGTGTTATCAGTCATCGACTTCTACGCAAATGGAGCAGTGTTCAACTAGTGTAGTTTCGTGTTGGAGGAACTACTAACAACTTGAAAGGAAGCACAAGAGAATGGAGGAACCTTCACCTATGGATACCTACTTGTGGCATTTTCAATGCTCAAATGGAAGCCACCTGTGGAAATACCACCAAAAATACCAGATAAGGGGCGCATGGAAAAGATGTTTGAGCTATGGCAGTCCAAACAAGACTTGGAAAATACAACACTCAACAACGCAACATTTTCCAAATGGTATAATGGTATGATAGATGCAATGCAGTGGCTAGGCATCCCATAGGAGCTCCTCAACTATAACACAAGTAATATCACCTTCATCATGAACCATCACAACACATTCGTCTGGCTGAGACACATCAGCAAGGAACATTTCCACACATAGATTCTTCCATTCTATTTGGATGAAGAAGCCTTCGATAAGGAAATCATGTCATGGCCAAGAGTTAAACATGGCCAACGTAAATCAAGAATGCATTACATTTTTCCTGCAGAGCTTCTAAAGAAGAAAGACAATGCACCAGGTGAGGGACCAAGTTCAGGCCCCGAGCAGAAGAAGCTAGATTCCCCAACACAAATAGAATCCGAGGAGGAAGAAGAGATACTGCAGCTGGAGTGGAGAAAAATACTGCCCCCCCAACAGTTACCAGATGATGATGTGTTGTTAGGTGTGCAAGTTAACCAGATCTTGGGCATTGTTCTTGGTACTGAACCATTGGTGAAGAGGCCCAGAACTGGGGTCTCACCGAGAAAACCCATGAACCCACAACCCCTTGCATATGCTTCTCTTTGAACCCGTGCCATGACCAAAGCTGCCACTATCATTGATATTCAATATGACCTGAAGCCTGAAACACTTCCATCCACAATCATTGTTGAGCACCCTCCACCACCACTCCAACTACCAAAACTCATCACTACCGGTCCACATCAAACTACGACCTCAAAATCAATGCATCTTGACCCACCAAAGATAGTGGATGGACGACCCCAACAAATAACCAGATAATTACCCAAACCAAGATGAAAAATTTCTGGTCCTGACACCAAAGCCCCCGAGCCGAGCACGACGCTGGATGATCTGAATCCAGATGCCTAGGAACAACAGCCTGAACCTTCATCACAGGAAGAATATGCTCAAGATAGAGGTGAGTCAAAACCCGACAACAACTAGAAAACCACCTCACCAACCAAGGGTGAGGGTGCCCAAAAAATCATGGTACATCAAGAAGAAGGACAGGAAGAACCACAGATACTAGATGCACACAACGCACCAGAAACAACAACTGAGAAGGATATGATAACCATACAAGAACAAATGGAACAGGTTCTCCAGAACCCTAAGAAATGTGCAGAATGGATGTAAGTCTGCATAGCCAGAACATAGTTTCTGAGTCTTTTTCCAGCAGAGCTAAGTTTGAGAATTTCACCAGTGCCACCAATGGAGGAAGAGGTAGAAAATCACTCAGACCATTCAATGGGGAGTGGAATCCCACTACAGATGCGAGTACCCACCGACGTCACTCCCTCATCCGTCGACCTAGTACAGTGGCTAGCGCCACACTTATTTGGCCTAATCAGGGCATCCACAGACCAATTGGAGCAGAGGCTCCAGGAGGCTGAGAGCCCCGATGAGATCGCAAGGAAAGAACAATTCATGGAACACACATACAGAATGTAGGTAGCACATGAAAAACTCCAAGTCCAACGCAAACTGGAAAAAGTGTAGGAAAAACTTGCCGAGGCTTGGCCAGAGATTCGGAAGATTGCACCTGAACTACCCGAGACCAGCGACATAAGTGAGCCAAAGCAACAGATTGAGATGTTATACGAAGAATGGAAACAACTCGCCAATCACACTGACCAACTCCAAGCGAAGATACAACAGGTCCAATAGGAAGCGGAAAAGAAGCCTCTGCAGCTCTAGGAACAAATGCATAAGACAATATTGCAAGGCAACAATGCCTGAGCAACATTGCAGAAGCACACAACAAACTGCACCAAAATCTTCAGAGAAGTCAGTGAATGGATGGGCATCATCACTCGATGAAATCAGGTCCCAGAGGAGGTCTGAACAAAGATCTAGGTGTTGAATGAATAAGTTGTGGTCACAATGGACCCCATGGAGCAACTACAGAAGTTCGACCAAATTTAGCAAGATGACAATGAACTAAACACACTCTATGAGGCACAATCCATAGCCAAGAAAGAGTTGTGCGATTTTCGATTGATAATTCAAACCACCTATATGAAAATGCATCAGGTCGATGTAACAGCCGATTCTGAGTGGAACTCATTGGTTGTGGCCAAGACAAAGGATTACAGCAAAGAGACGACCTGACAGTTCCTTGCAGAAGCAACACCCCTCGCCCAAAAATGGAAAGACAAAGTTGGAAGCATTCATGAAGTAAGGCATAGAGCACTAGAGCTAGTACCAAAATTGGGCCCTTCGTTTGAGGAGATAAAGGAAGAAAACACACAAACAGAAGAGCCCAAAGAAGAAGAAAAGAAGAACAAGGGAAAACAACAAATGCTCCTAGAGGATGTGAAAGAACCAAGAGTTTGACTTGAGGATGAGTCAAGGATTGTGGTCAGAACCTGTTGGGCCCTTTGTTTTGAGAAATAACTGCTCAAGTTTTGACTAAGCACGATTTGTGCAAACTCCATCAGAGGCTGGGACAAAGAGCAACAGAAAGTAGTTGCGGAAGCCATTGCAATGCCAACAAATCAACAAACGGTTGCAACAGAACAAGAAGGCATGCAAACAAATAAGGAAGACACAACCCATATATATATATATAGGACCGAACAAAAATGAAAGGGGTTTCTCTGATTTTTTTCGGTATTGTTGTTGTCATTATTATTGTTGTTCGCCTGTTCATGGGTTCGTCTCTCTGTAATTGGTTCATTAGTTCTTGAGTCAATCATTTGGGTTGAATAGATTCATGTTGGTCAGCGTTGCCCAGATTTTGGGATTAGTTGTTGATAATTGTTGTAGGTTGGGAAAAATACACGCCTGAGTCTGTAATAGATTAGAATCACCATATAGAGGATTAGATCTTTGTGACATGGGCCTAAGAGACAAGAGTTTGTACTGAACCCTAATATGTAATTATGAGTCTATAATCAAAGAAATATCCTAAAGATAATATGAAGCAAGACCAAAATTCGAAATATATAGTGTNCCATATAGAGGATTAGATCTTTGTGACATGGGCCTAAGAGACAAGAGTTTGTACTGAACCCTAATATGTAATTATGAGTCTATAATCAAAGAAATATCCTAAAGATAATATGAAGCAAGACCAAAATTCGAAATATATAGTGTCTTTATGTGCTTACTTATGCATTACAATATTTCCTCTATGGTTTAAGAGTTCTATTTGAGGGTTCACTTTTTGAATGCTTTCTCACAATGTAAGTGGATTGGATTCCTGCATTTATATGTTCCATACCTATTAATGTCTCTTTCATAAGACTAAGAATGAGTTATGACTGCTCTATGGATCCTCTTTGGTATTCTCCCTACCCTTCCCTATCTATCTATCTCAGCAGTGCTTCGGGTGAGACTTCTTCTCTTCTGAGGAGATAAAAATTCTAGTGCTCTAAACTACACAGTACCTTTTGTTGGTAACCTGAGAAGGACCCTGGTCTGATCAAATTCACGTCCAACAGTTGGGTGTCATCCACAATCTCAATAAGTTCTAAGTATATAACATTGTGCACTCCATCTATATTCGTAGGTGTTCCTGTTAATCTACCAATAGGTAATATTTTGTACTGGTTTTCTAATATCAATTGAATGGGTGACCAAACTAAATTGGGTTTCCCCATCATTTCCCATTTCTTCTTAGGTAACACATTCACATCGGATCCAAATTCTAATATCACATTGTCTATGTCGTATTCTCCAATCTGCGCACTGAACTTGAACTCTTCATTGGTTCTTTTATTGTGTAGTAGTTGGTTCACTACTTTCTTTTTAGTACAAAATTCCTTTCCTTGAGCACAATGATCAATCATAGAACATAATGTATGCAATGCCTTTTCATCTTCGACCATCTCTAATAAACTCTTCAAAAAATTTCCTAAGTTACTTGCCTTATCCAACGATCCTTTGGTCATGGCCTGGTCATTAGTGGGAGGCATATCTACCATATGTGGTGCAGATGATGTTGAATTTTCCCAATCTTGTCGTAATAGTTCCTCCCTCATCCTTTTATAGGTCTCTTTTGTATCTCGTGGATCAAATGTTGGCATGGGTACTACTAATTTATTTACCCATTTCTCATCCTATTTCCTTTCAATGGTTGCATATATCCTTGTTTTGTTTCTTCCACGTGTAACAAATGTTATTTTGGATCCTTCGTCTCATATCTCGACTGATATATTTTAAATGTTTAGGTTTTGGTTTTGATTGCCACTGTCCTGCCACTTTGCCAACATTTGTGGACAATCCTCTGTCACATGTTCTAGCACCCGACAGTAAGTGAATGTTGTGTAGGGTTTTGGAAATGATGTGCTAGGTTTCCTAGTTGGTTACAGTTATAGCATATTATGGGGCCTCTTCCTCCTCTCCCGAAGGTTTCTCTACCTCGACCCATACTGAATCCTCCTTGATTTCCTTGATTAAATCCTCTTTTATTATTATATTTCCCTCCCCCTTTTGTTGCAACATTATCCTCCTAAATTTTGTACATATATAATGTGCGCTCCCTCATCATATTGAATGCAATAAAATCCTTATCTTCATGTCCCACTGATTTGAAAAAGCTACAGAATAAGCTTCTTGGGGTACTCCAATATTTCTGTAATAACTAGCAGTCATGGGGGTTATGTCCCCATTTATGTCATATCTCACAGTATCCTCCTCCTAGTAGTTGGATTGGTGCCCCACCTACTAAGTACTGCACAAAGGTTGGACATTCGTCTTTATGGTGACTTTCAATCCTACATTTGGTGCACTAGACTTGTTCTCGTTTCTCTTCCCGCTTCATAATTTCTACCAACTAAATTGGTAATTCATCTAGTTGGTTCTATACCTACACCATTCCACTGTTGTCTCTGACTGATGAGGCTTATAACTTCATAGAAATATCCAATGCCTCATACTGTGACACAACCTTCTATTTTATTAGAGGACTATAGATGTGAGGTAGCAAAATCGCAATAAACCACTCTCTATGTTGTTGATTGGGTGTTTGGAATGTTAATCTACCCATCACATATTTGAATCTCTGATCAAACTCCCATACTAACTCAGTATGTACTTTCTTCATCTGCTTGAGCTTGGTAATGTACTGTGATTCAAACTTTGGTTTCTTGAGTTATTTAAATAATTCTTGCGTGATCTCTACTAATGTCCTTGTTTGACTTAGTGGTATGGTACTTTGTAGCTTCATGTACCAAACTAGCATGTGTCATCTAAAGTTTGTTTCCAACTATGTGATATTTTCACTATCATCGTGGACATTCTTTGCAGCCCAAATAGTTTCACATATGAACAAATTCTGCGCTAGGTATTCTAATCCAATTCCTTTGAACTCTGGTAATCTTAGTGTGTTATCTACTCCTTCCATGTTGTTGTGTGTGGGACCTCTTCCTGGTGATACTGGTTGATTATGATTAACTATACTACTACTATTACTCTGGTTACTATTTCTATGACTTCCTCTACTAACTACAAGTGCTCTGGACAGGTCTTCAAACATTGTCTTAGATTTAGGTGATGCACAAGAGGTTATGAAAATCACTCCACCTATGTTATGGGAAAATTCAACAAGTGTATCTTTGATAGTTTAGGATATGGATTGGAAAAATATGATTTCACTCTTTTCTTTAACAAAAAATCAAAATATAAGAAATGAAAACCACATGAATCAAGTTTATACAATGAATTCACCAACCCACTACCCTACAATTAATGTGTTCAAAATTAAAAACTCATAATGAGTGTGAAAGGTACAAAGGATTGTAATGACATTGGAAAAACCTAATCGAGCGCAACTATTATGAACATTAAACTTGAAATCTTGATACATTGCAGTCGATGTGGTGAATTAATATCGAAGAAGGTTGATCAGATTATAAAAAAGGGACTATTAGAATGAAAACCCAATCAATATTTCCTGAGGTGATATATATGGAATATGTTATATCGAGGAAAATACTAATGTAATTTTTCTGATAGATTATGCATGTCCGAAGAGAGAAGTCATATAAAGAACATTGAGTGAAGAGTGTCATGGAAATATCCGTGAGTGATACAACTAAAAATGTTGGATCCAATGAAACGAGTATGAAGTGACCTGATTAGGGAGTTATAAAACAGGGTTAATGCGATATTCTGATGTGTGCAACCTAATATAAAAATGATGATTGGGTTCATCGGTTATGTTGTATGTAATGATACCAATATGGGTAGGAAAACATGATAAAAGGAATAAAAAAGAAAATAAATTCAAAAGCTAAGTCACAAAGAGGCATAAACTGAAAGGATTAATAGTTCTTCAATCAATCAATCTGACTTTCGACAATCAATCAATAATGAAATGTAAATAAAAATCAATGAAAATTCAAGGAAAAAGAGTTGTTATTCTCTATTAATACCATAATACTAGTAGGATCCAAAGAAATACTCTTTTCAGTAATAATCAATCTAGAAATTTTAGAAGAGGGGCCCATTTAATTTTCCTAGAAAAGGAAAATTTAATGGGGGTTGTTGTAGGCACAATAAGTTTCTATGGACTTGTTATAGTTCCTATAGGACATTTCATATTAGAATTTATTTCATGCATTTCACTTCATATATTATGGTTCTTAATGTTAATGAGATGGTTTCAGGATATGTTACTTCATAAGGGGTTAGGAGATTAGATAGGAAATAATATTTCCAAATATTAGCATAGTTTTATTTTAGCAAGAGAAATTATGTTTCTTAGATTAATATCCTTTCAACAATGTCTAATTAGAACAATTTTTCTTTAACAATGTGTAATTTTACTTTCAAAAATGTGTGATTAGAATAATTTCCTTTTAGAAATGTGTGATTAGAATAATTTCCCTTCAACAGTGCATGATTTTCCTTTAAGAAATGTGTGATTATAATTACTACTCATTTATTTCATTCAATTCATGTATCTATTTTCTTAAGTAATTTACTTCCCCTATGAAGTGCTCATAGTAAGGCCTAGGATATCATCAGTCCAAACCAAGGATAAAAAAATGGTAGTATCATTGCTTCTATTCCAAGAGAAGAGGGTGTAGGGAGCTAAGAAATAGAAGTAAAGAGGATGAAATTGAGCATCCCTTCTTGTTTTTTGTTGGTCCTTGGTTATGGAAAGAAGCAGATATCAAGGAAGAAAAGGTGAAATGTGAACTGCGTGGAAGACACCATGATTGTTATAGAGTTGAAGTGAGAAAAAGAGAAGAAAATATGAAGAGAAGCACGAGAAATCAAGCCGTTGGATGAGGAGATCAAGGATGACAAGTCAGCAAGGAAGAAGGATTATGGACAACTCAGCAAGCGGAAAAATCCACTGTTAGATGCTTTGGAGCACCACGCGAGAAGGAAGGAAAGACAGGCGGGTGAAGCCTTGAAAATGTGGGTCAAGTTGACCTAGGGTTTTAGACACATAGGGTTTTGGTATTTAGGCTTTTGACACCTAGGCTTTGGCCTAAAGATGTAAGTGAGTTATTGTAATGTATAAATAAAGGTCAAGAGGACCTGGGTTGGGTTGTTGTTGTTATTATTGCTAGTATTGATATAGTCGTATTGTTGATGAGATTAATTATAATCATACGAGACAGAGAGTTGAGTAAAGAGCCTTCTAGTATTGTAAGATATTCAACAAGGTACAAAGATCAAGTCCTGTAGCTGGGTGCACAGGAAGGGGAGAGATAGAGAGAAGAGAGAATATTTGTTGGTTAAGAGCGCAGATCAGAACTATATGTTTTCATCTTAATATATCATAAAGAACAGTTTTGTGGACGTATCCCTAAAAGAGAGGGTGAACCACATGTATTTGTCTTGTGTGTGTGATTGATGTTGTGTTATTTTCCTTGATATATTGTTATTGCATTTCTATGGTAGATATGAAAGATGTATGGAGTAGATATAAGCTGATAAGTGATATAGGCATGTTGTATTTCTCTAGTATTAGATCCACTTTATATTTACCTTGGTTGTATACACTTATGTCTTGCAACCCCCCATAGCTGCTTTGGGTGAGACTACATCTTCTTCACAGGTGTAGCCGAAAGGGCCAGTAGTTAGGGCTTGTTGGTGTGCTCTTGGAGATGAACCCTGGGACTGCCCCTGTTCCAACAAATGGTTCTGTTGTCGGGACAAGAATCTTATTAAGGGAATGTCAAGGTGGTTCCCATCAAACACAAAGATTCAAAAGTGGATAGAGGATCAAGAAAAGGACTTCGCTGAAGCCCATAACAAGAATCCTAATATTAGTATAGAGGATTGGTTGGAGAGACATATTTTTACTGATATATACAAGATATTCTTTGGAGGAATCCATCAGGAACTATATGAGTGGTTAGCCAAGTTGGTAGATACCCAATTTGAGGTTAGATCTAGACCTCCTGTAGTTTGGATGTCGGTGTTGATCAAGAAAGTCAAGAGAGTTGATAACTCCATGTCAAGAGCAGTGGATCATTGGTTCGATAGCACCATTGGAGGCTACATCACCGAGTTTGTTGTTGACAGAGTATATTCATATAGCCAAGCCGAGAGATATTTCTTCAAGGGACCCAGAGGAAATTTTTTACACTTTCTAAAGTTGAGAATCAAGATGTTGTTGCATGAGAAGAACATATTGAAGATACGGTAGCTTGGTCAAATCTAAAAAGGCTAATTTTCAAGAATTCAGACAACAACGGTGGCATAGAGGCTACACATATGCATAGTGGGAGAGTGTTCAGAGAAGTCCATATTGTGAACTTATTCAAGTAGTACTATGGAGACGAGGGTTTCTACACTGGAGAAGAGGAAGACTTGATGGACGAAGAGAATTCAGAACCCGCTAGGGAAGAGGAAGAGGAAGTTGAAAAACTTCGTCAGGATGAGCTAGAAACCTCAGGAACTACACAAAATATTGAAGTAAGTACAATTAATACTCTTGTTAGTTCAACAACATTAAGTAATCAGAGTAATCAGAGTTACCATACCATTCAGAGTACTATTACTAGTAGTCCACCACATACTCAGACAGAAAACCTAGGAAGATCTATGGCAGATGAGATGAGACTCCCTATCTTTAGGGGAGATAGATCTGAAGATCTTGACCAGCACTGGTTCTTATGTGAAGTCACATGGAATATTAAGAATTTCATCGATGAAGCAGTTAAAAGAACCCAGTTTAGTACTACCCTAAGAGATCACGCACTATGATGGTACATGAAGCTTGTCCAAGGACTTGCACAACCTAAGCCATTGAATGAGATCGAGAATGGATTGATTTCAGAGTTCAAGAAACCCAAATCAACGTCACAATGTATTACAAAGCTGAAATAGATCAAGTAGAAGGTATCCGAACCTGTTTGGGAGTTTGATCAAAGATTCAAGACCTTATCAAGCCGATTGACTTTTTAGATCCTAGATGAGAAGAACAAGGAATGGTTCATTGTTGCCCTCTTACCACACATTAGAGTTCCTCTAATGCAGCAAAATATTTCTTCATAGGATGAGGTGTTGGAGATCACCATGAAGCTATAATCAACCCCTATGGGAGAATCCAGCTCAGGTATGAGTCAGATATTGAGTCAGCTGACTAGTTTGTCTTTATAGGTCGAAGATATAAAGAAAGACAAGGGAAAAGATAGAAGAGAAGACATATAGTGTGTTAGATGCAGATTAGAGGGCCATGACAAGGAACATTGTCTGATATTCCATGAATATTTGACCTCTGGAGATCTGAGTCCTTTGAAGCAAGTCACCTTACCCTAGTACGAGGTATGTCAAAATAGACATCATACTGGTGAGTGCTATTACATGAAAACATATGTTCAGGCACCCACAAATTTGTATTGCACGTTCTTCAAGTCCATGGGACATGATGATATGGATTGTAGGGATTACGATCTCATGTATGAAAGGTCGAGAGACATATACAAGATTCAAGTTGAAGTACAACAAGAAGGAAAAACTGTGTAGTATAACTCCCCTGGGAGAGGAAATTTCAATCCTCGCGGTGGATTCAGAGGAAGAGGACGAGGAGGAGGAATGGGTCGAGGTCGAGGAAAAATAATCTGTTATAACTACACACAACCAGAACACTTGGCAAGGGACCATTAGAACCCTTGCACTACTTGTAGCTACTACAACTCGTTCAAAAACATTATCGAGGAATGTCCAACATTGTTGGCTAAACTTCAAGAGAAATGAGGACCTCAGCAAAACCCGTAGATATATTTGATCAAATTTTAGCCTTGCGCAAAAGACCCTAGAGTTGTTGTTATTACTAAAGGAGGCACTTCTACAGGAGATGACAGAATGACTCAAGGGAAGACTACATAAGATTCAAGAATTAGGAAAGTTGTAGAGAAGACCCAAACCTTTGATGCAAAGAAAGAAATAAAAATATTTGAGGAAGAAAGAAAAGAGTTCAAAGGAGACTGAGGTTATTCATCAAAAACAAGACCAGAAGTAAGAGAGTATGGAATTCCTCAGGCATTTGATCAGCCTTATTCATCAAGAGAAGGAAAAGAGGTAAGCAAGCTCATGGAATTTATATATACTTATGTTAAGTTAGTTCAGGATGTGAGCATTGTCCAAGAACTACAAAATGTAATCAGACAATATGAGATAGGAAAGATAGACCCCTTACTGAATAGGGAAGTACATCAAATCAGTAAGAAGAGAAGGACCAATAAGGAATTACATTTGAATTCTCAAATAGGTGAATATGATATAGACTATGTGGTCCTCGACTTAGGGTTGGAGGTCAATGTCATGACGAAGCAAACTTGGGCACTAACGGGAAAACCTAGATTGATCTATTCCCCTATCAGGCTCACGATGGCTAATCAATAGGCTGTAATCCCCTTTGGTAGACTAGAACATGTCCCTGTGGACATTGATGGAGTAAGAAAATTTGCAGATTTTGTGGTAATTGAGATAGTTGATGAAAACTTCCCTTACCCTGCACTGTTAGGAATTGATTGGGCCTTCAATAATTCCACTTTGGTTGATTTAAAGAAGAGACGTATGAATTTTGAAAAAGATGGCATTAGGGTCATTGCACCCTTAGATCCAGATGAAGTTTAGCAATACACAAAGCCCATTAGAGAATAATACTACGCATATGAACTAGAAAATATATACAAATTAATAGCCAGACAACAGGATTACATTAATCCTATGGTCGATGGAAACTTAAGATGGCGAAGTGACAACGCATGTTCATCAGACTCAGAATAAGCACTGGAGAATTGGCAGAATAAAATGTATGAAGCATCTACAAGGAGATGTGCTAGACTAACTAGAGAAGTTCTCTGGATCAACACAACAGTAAGTAACTTACCCACCTTTGATGGTATAAATCCTTTAGAAACCTTATTGTTGGACTTTGAAGAGAATGTACCATTGCAACAAAGAGTATTGGCGATGGATGAGACCCTGAGAGAAACCCCCGCAAGATGGTGGGGGGCACATAAAAGTAATATTACAGATTGGGTATAGTGTCATACCTTGATGACAGTGTTGTTCTCAACATAAGTAGAAGGTTTCAAAGTTTGATACACAGATCGAAGCTGCCCAAAGGACCATGTGCGAAGTTGTGAGGAAGCCTGGAGAAACGTTCCTCAAGAACAATGGGTACACAAATTCATCAACACACTGGACACGACACCTATCAACGGGTACCATCAAGCAAAGTTGTGCCTCATCACTATAGATTGGAAAGGTATGACTCATAATTTTGTAACCACCTTCTTATTTGAAAGTCAATATCCTTTAGTAGATCAAGCACCATATATTGTCACACATAAATTATTTGAGGAGGCCTCTAGCCTTCCTTTGGAGCAAGATGAGGACAAATGGACTGCGCCTCTACAAAAACTGCAAGGTTTCTACAACATCAATGTTGATGAAGACGATGATCCAAGAAAGGTGAACATTACAGAAAAAGAAGGCCAAATAGATGTGGAAGGACTAGGAGTCGAGTTACCATTCATTGGACACCCAATCAATATTAATAAGGTCAATATTGGAATAGAACAGACACTGAAGCTTGCAAATGTTGGAGATTATTGGGATGCTGCCACTATTGACAAAAATACAGAATTACTGCATGATTATCAGGACTTGTTTCCAACCAAGTTCATTGATATGAAGGGAATTAAAGGGCATATGGGAGAGATGAGTATCCCTTTGAATCTAGATGCTAGACCAGTCAAACAGAGACCTTATAGATTGAACCCTAACTATAAGAAGAAAGTGAATATTAAGCTCGACAGAATGTTGGAAGCAAGGATCATAGAACCTACCGAGGAGTCAGAGTGGATTATCCCTATGGTGTTAAAAGACAATAAGACATGAGAGATTAGGATCTACGTAGATATCAGAAAGAAGAATTATGCTTGTTTTCATGATCCCTTCACTACACCATTCACTGATGACGTGTTATATAATGTGGGAGGCCAGGAAGTATATTCTTTTACAGATGGATTTTTAGGATACCATCAGATCCAGATTTCCAAGGAAGATTGCCATAAGACCAAATTTGCACCAGAATGGGGGTCCTATCAGTATATAGTGATGGCATTTGGATTAAATAATGCCCCAACCATCTTTTCCAGGGTGGTGGTTGAATCATTCAAGGAGTTTTTTCATAAATTTATAGAAGCATACTTTGATGATTGGACCATTTTTAGTTTATTAAAGAATCATATTGAATGTCTAAGGCTAATGTTGGACAAATGCAGGAAGTGCCAAATTTCTTTGAATCTGAAGAAGTGCATCTTCTTCTCACCATTTGGAGTGTTGTTAGGTCATATTGTATGCAAGCAGGGATTGTTGGTTGATCCATCTAAAATTGCCATTATAGTTGATCTTTCACCTCCTACTTCAGTCAAACAGCTGCGCACTGCACTGTGACACACATGATATTACAGGAAGTTCATTAAAGGATATGTTCAGATCACAGTACCTATGGAGAAATTGTTGAAGAAATATTGTCAATTTAGTTGGACAGAAGAATTCCAACAGAGATTCGACACACTAAAACAGAAAATGGTTACTGCGCCTATCCTGGTTTTTCCAATTGGAGTAAGGAGTTTCATGTGCATGTCGATGAATCTTCTATTTCCTTAGGAGAAGTGTTAGGAAAATCTGGTGAAGGAGAGATTTATCATCCATTAGCTTTTGCTACCAGGAAGCTGTCAACTATAGAGGTCAACTACACCACCACTGAGCGAGAAGGGTTAGCCATGGTGTATGTGCTGCAAAAATGTTTCCACTACTTGTTGGGAGGGCATCCTGAAATGTTTACTGATCACTCCGCACTAAAATACCTAGTCAACAAGCTAGTGTTGGGGGGAAGAATATGCATATGGCTTCTTCTATTTCAAGAATATGACTTTGAGATCATATTCAAGCCAGGAAGAATGAACAAAGGTCCTGATCACTTGTCAAGTTTGGAACATGGAGAAGAGCCCACTAGTTTGGAGGACACACTACTGGATGCATAGCTGCTAGCCATTAGAAATATTGATGAACAATTCATAGAAATAGTCTAGTTCCTGTCAACAGGAATGGAGCCCAGTGAATATACAATTCCCCAGAAGAAACAACTAGTAGTGCGCGTTGCAGACTTTTCACTTATAGCTGGAAAACTATACAAAATGGGACCTGATGAGATATTGAGAATATGTGTTATGGAGGCAGAGTGACCATTGATCCTCACAGAATCTGATGAAGGCATCAGAGGAGGACATTACACAGGGAAAGAAACTACACAGAAGGTTATGAGAGCTGGCCTTTGGTGGTTTACCTTACACAAAGATGCCAAGGACTATTCCAGAGCCTACGATGTATGCCAAAGAGTTGGAAAACCTTCCCAAAGGGATAAATTGACATTAGCACCACAACTGACCCTACAAGCATTTGAGAAATGGGCCATTGATTTCGTGGGACCTATAAACCCACTAGGGAAGTGCACAGGAGAAAGGTACATCATCCCCGTGACATAATATTTGACCAAATGGGCTAAAGAAAGAGGATTTAGGGACTGTAGTGCAACTACAGTTGCACGATTCATATTTGATGACATCATAACCAAGTTTGGATGCCCAAAGATCCTTGTGAGTGATCAAGGCACAGATTTCATAAATAAGAATGTTGAAGCCTTGACTGAGGAATTTGTAGTCCACAATCAGAAAATCACACCTTACCATCAGAAAAGCCCACATGGAGAAGAGTTAAATGGGACAGTGGAAGCATTCAACAATATCCTGGAGACAACGCTAACGAATATTTGTAGTGTGAACAGGGATGATTGGGATTTAAGAGTACCAATATTACTTTGGTCCTATAGAACCACTTGCAAGAAGCTAACAATGCAGACCCCCTTCAAGTTGGTTTATGGTCTTGAAGTTGTTGTTCCAATGGAATACTTGGTGCCAAGCTTAAGAATTGCTTCCTTTATAGATATGGATGACATTGGTGCTGTTCAAGAGAGGCTTGCACAATTGGTTGAATTGGAAGAAGACAAATTTGTTGCAGGATTCCATCAGCAAGTACAAAAGGAAAGAGAGAAGGCCTACCATGATAGGCACATCTAGAAGAAGGCATTTAAACAAGGTGATTTGGTATTGGTATATGACAGTAAGTTCATGAAGCATATTGGGAAGTTTAGAATGCATTGGTTCGGGCCATATGAGGTCGCTCATGTTATAGAAGGATGAGTTGCACAATTGAAGACCTTGAAGGGAGAATGGAAGGAAGGATTAGTGAATGGGAGGTAGCTGAAGTTGTATTATGACAACCAACTACCTCTCAGATCTAAGTAAAAGCATAAGAAAAAGGGTCTAGGTACTAGGTGTAGTTGAAACTAGGTACCAGACACAGAAAAGACAATCTGCACAAGGAAGGAGAGGAGGCATAGAGAATAAAGAAAAAGCTTCTCTGCGTAGTCCGAAGTCAAAGTAAAATAGGAAGATCATATTTGAAGTGCCTCAGGACTAGTCACAAGTGAGTGTTGGGGTCCTATTGGCCCTTGTTTATGGAAGGAAGAAAAGGTGAAATGTGAAATGCGCAGAAGACACAGTGACTATTACTGAGTCAAAGTGAGCAAAAGAGAAGAAACGATGGAGCAAATCTCGAGAAAGCAAGTTGTTGGATAATGAGATCGAGGATGAAAAGTCAACAAGGAAGAAGGATCGTGGAAAAATCAACAAGCAGAAAAAGCCACTGTTAGATGCTTTGGAGCATCGCACGAGAAGGAAGGAGAGACAGGTTGGCAAAGCCCTAAAAACATGTGTCAAGTTGACCTAGGGTTTTAGACACCTAGGGTTTTTGTATCTAGGGTTTTGACACCTAGGCTTTGGCCTAAGGATGTTAGTGAGCTATTGTAATGCATAAATAAAGGTCAAGAGGACCTGGTTTGGGTTGTTGTTTTTATTGTCGCTAGTATTGATCTAGTTGTATTGTTGATAAGAGTAATTATAATCTTACGAGAGGGAGAGCTGAGTAAAGAACCTTATGGTATTGTAATATCTTTAGCTGGGTGCAAAGATCAAGTCCTGCAGCTGGGTGCGCAGGAAGGGGAGAGATAGAGAGAAGAGAGAAGATCTGTTGGTTAAGAGAATAGATCATAATTGTATGCTTTCATCTTAATACATCATAAATCACAGTTCTATGGATGTAGCCCTAAGAGAGAGGGTGAACCATGTATATCTGTATTGTGTGTGTGATTGATGTTGTGTTATTTTCCTTCATATACTGTTATTGCATTGTTGTGGTGGATCTAAAAGATGTATGGAGTAGATCTAAGATTCTAAGTGATATAGGCATGTTGTATTTCTCTAGTATTGGATCCACTTGATATTTCCCTTGGTTGTAGACACTTCTGTCCTGCAACCCCCCATAGCTACTTTGCAGGTGTAGCCGAAAGGGTCATGTAGTTAGGGCCTGTTGGTGCGCTCTTGGAGCTGAACCTTGGGTCTGCCCCTGTGCCAACATTGTTAAAATAATTTATATCATGGTATAATTACTTCTTGGTTTTGGGATATAGAAACCTATATTGGCTCACCTGGATTTGCAACCTTAAATTGTTCTCCTTCCATACTTCCATCTTTCCACCAATAGGATAAGTGGGGATAGTCACTAGGATGCTTGATCCTTTAGATTTTATTTTGTATTACTTTCTTTCAATTAGTTACAAATTTCATTGCGATTAAATTTCAAGTTTCATTGTTCATTTTATTTCTTAGTTTAGACTACAAGTCCCTAGACATTCAAAAAAATTTAGAACACATTGATATGAGTCATAAACCTTATTTATTGATGAGGTGTCATCATGATATATTTTTGAGTTTTCAATGATATCTAGATATAGAAGTGGTTCAATCCATTTACTATAAATTCATATAATGAGATCAATATAATGTGCAAGAGAATGGCATAAAACCCTTTCTATCGATTCTTTTCTTATCTTGCTTGTGATATATTTGTTAACATGGTACCAAAGCCTCTTTATTCTCAAGGGGCATGATCGAACCTCTATGGTAGTTGTTTATAGGGAATTGGTTTAACACCATGGTAGTGATACATGGTAATTGTTACATAAAGAACACTAGAAGAGCTTGCTAAATTATGTAGTCGTCTTTCCTACAACAAACTAGCTCATCTGGATTTAGGAGTGGAATGAAAAAATTAACAGAATGGATACAATAAACATAAATATATGAAGAAAAACATAGATATCCAGTGAACAATATCTTCTATTGAATAAATGAAATAGGTTGAAACTATAAAACTGCATAAATGAAACACTTGCACGAATGGTGGTAGCTATCTCTGAGAAGAGATGTGGCTTCTACGTGCACCTGTCTAAGGAGAATGATTACAATGAGGCTCCAGAGGAATTTTTGATATTACTCATGAATTAAAAAACCCTAGACATCCAAAAACCTAACCCTAGGAGGTGAAATGCCAAATTTCATGTGGGCCCCTATGGGAAAGTTGGTACCTCAACTTCCTGGGGTCGTATCGTTTGCATATGACCTTCGTTTTAAGTGCGTGATAGCCCATTGGAAAGGTATTTTAGAGAAATACAAATTACACTGTCAAACTCTAACTTCATCTAGAGTTTGACTATGGAGAGCCAAACAACACTATTTAGGGATTCAAAACGGATTTGGAAGTACAACAAGATGTGTTGACATGAAAAAATACAAAATAATACAGTTGGATTAGGTGAGAGGCCACCAGTATCCACCTGGAATATGTGTAGGGATTCAAACAACCCCAAAAGTGTAGAACCCACAATTACAAAGAAGTACAAAAGAATGTGTTGAACTAAAAAAAGACAAGAGGATCCACAGTTGGAATAGGTGGGTGGCCACCAATATCCACCTTGATCAATCCTTCCCCCTTATGAAGAAATGGTCTCCATTGCGTTGATTTCACCCATCAAGTGAGGGAACTTATGTTTTATTTGGCCCCGAGTGATCCACTTTCCTTGGTGTAGGAGATTCCCTGCCTTGACAACTCAATAAAGTTGGATCCTCTATTGGTGAGTGACCTTGACATGTGTGTCCACTATTTGATCAATGGATGTTTGTTTGATGCAGTCAGGGTTTAGCTATGTTGGTGTCAAATATTTTTTGATCTATGAGGTGTCCAATAATGGTGGAAAATATGGTCGAAGGAGGTCCACATTGAACACTAGGTGAAGGCCAAGGAAGGGTGGAGTGTTGAGATCAAAAGAATTGCTACCCATAGCCTTGTTGATAGTGTAAGGCCAATAGAGAAGTGAGTGGAGCTTACGATGGGGCCTTGTGAGAAACTCCTTCTGTAAATAAACAGACTTTGTCTCCAACTTGAAACTAGTGTGGTACCCTATGTTGATCATGGCACTACTTGTAATTACCATTGGATTTCTGTAAAATCTCTTGGACCTGTTGGTGGATGTGTTGAATCCGCTCAATGAATCTAGTGGATTTTTCAGTCTCAGACTGAACATGGGAAGAGTATGTATGTGTGGTGGAAAGAGCTAGTGCAACATCAATGGGACCCAATGGTTGGAATCCCATCCCCACCTGAAATGGGCTATGGCCAGTGGAGCTATGGAGAGAAATGTTGTAACTATGATGAACATAGGGGAGACTCTCATTCCATGTACATGGATTCTTAGAGTTGTACATGTGTAGGATGTGCACAATCATCCGATTGATGACCTCTATTTGGGCATCTATTTGGGGATGGAAATAAGTGGATTTAGTGAGCTTGGTGTCCAACAGTGACCAGAGACTTGACCAAAATGTGTTGAGGAACCTATTGTCCCAGTCAGTGATGATGGTCTGTGGTATCCCAAAATGGACCCACACTCGTTCAAACAAGAGCTTGGAAGTATCTTCCATTGTTATATTATTCTTGCAGTGTGTGAGGATTGCCATCTTTGAATATCGATCAATGACGACATATATGCAATCATTGCCTTTCTTGTTGGATGGAAGGCCAGGCATGTAATCCATTGAGATGGATTCCCAATGCTTCTCGGGAGTAGGAAGAGGGTTGTATAAGCATTACTTATTGATGGATGGCTTGGAAATGACACAGGAATTGAAATATATGATATACTTGCTGACATCATGTCAAAGTTTTGGCCAATAAAATTGTTTCTGAAGAACGACCACACTTTTCTCCATGTCAAAATGTCCTGCCATTCAACTGTAGTGATATTTCCAAATCAAATTTGTATGCTCATTTTTAGGAACACAGAGATGGACGAGATGACATAATAGTTCATCTTGAATGTGAAAATTGATGACAATCATGCATGTAGACAAGAGTTGGTAGGTGGTGGTAAAGTTTGGATCTTGTTGATAAAGTTGGGGCCACTCAGATGCCTCTTTTCCACAGGAATGGAGCACAGTGGTGAGTGTAGCCACGGGAGGTCAACTGAGGAAGTAAGTGACAAAATTTGAGATCCCTGTCTTATAATTGATGTTGAGATGGAATTGTTCCAAGTAGGTGGATCACTTATGATGGCGGTTGTTCTTCATTTCCCCTGTGTCTGTATGAACTGTAGAGGCTTGTGATCAGTGTGAATGATCGTCTCCTTTCCTAGAATGTAATTTTTCCATTGACGATAGGCTTGTACAATGGAATGCATTTCCTTGTCATAGGTGGGGTATTTATAGACATTATTTGAGAGTGTGTCACAATGGTATTCCATCAGATGACCATGCTGAGTGAGAACTATGCCTACAACATAGTCAGGTGCATCAGTCTCAATATCAAACTGTTGTTCCAGATTGAGAAAGGAGAGTATTGGAGATGATAACAAGATATGCTTCAGATCATCAAATGCTCATTGTTTTTTCTTCCCCCATACGAAATTTTCCCTATCACCACCATTTCTCACGTGGATGAGGGCCCATGCGATATGGGAGAATCCCAACACAAACCATCGGTAGAATTTGGCTAGTCCCAAGAACATCCGAAGCTTGGTTAGTTTGGTCGAGGTTGGCCAATCACGGATGACTTGGATATTAGTTGTATCAACATGTACCCCATTCTCATCAACAGTGTAGCCCAAGTATTAGACCTTGTTCATTCCAAAAGATCATTTTTCCAAGTTGGCATATAGCTTGTGTTGTCGCAGAGTGCTCAAAACCTATTGAATATGTCGCATGTGATCCTCCCAAGTTATGCTGAAGATGAGTATGTCATCCAAATATACCACCACAAAAGAGTTGGTGAAGGGTCTCAATACATCATCCATCAACCTCATGAAAGTGGCTAGTGCATTGGTTAAGCCAAAGGGCATGACCAGCCATTCGAAGAGATCTTCTTTAGATTTGACGGTTGTCATCCATACATCAATTGGTTTGATGGGAACCTGGTGGTAGCCAGACTTTAGGTCAATCTTGTTGAAGAAACTTCCCCCCTTGATTTGGTTAAGAAGGTCATCAGTCCTAGAAATTGGGTGCCAGTTCCTGACTATGATTTTGTTTAAGGATATGTAATCAATGCAGAGTCGCCAAGTCCCATCCTTATTCTGCACCAATACAATCGGGCTTCTGCAAGGGGAGGAGTTGGGTATGATGTTCCCCTTTTAAAGAATCTCTTGGATCTAACGTCTAATTTCTCCATTTTCCATCAACGAGCGATGATAGACTAGTCCATTAGGTAGAGGTGCACCAGGGGTTAGATCAATTGGATGCTTGACTTGGTAGTGCATCGGTACCCCAATAGGTGAGGAGAAGATGTATTTGTATTCTTCCATGATCCCATCCACTTTATTTTGTTGCAAAGAGAGGCTCTGTGTAGAGGCCACGAATGTGGCGAAAACCTTTTGTTTACTGTGAGAACGGATCACAGAGAAGACCAACTTATTGATATGTGAAATGAACTTATTACATTTCTTAGCAGAGATTAAAGAAATAATGGTAGGTGGTGCTACCTCTAGTATCTTGTACAATTTGCTACCCAAAGTAAAATAACACTATGAGGTCTATACTCATACACATCATGATGCTTCCACAAATATGGTTGTCCTAAAATAACATCACAAACTTGAAGGGGAGCAATATCACACAATGCCTCATCTTTGAAAGGATTGATGTCATAGGGAATACAACACTGTCAACTGACATGAAGATATATTCCTTGGCAAAGCCAGGCAATGGTGTAGGGATGTGGGTGCAGTGTCATTGGCAGGTCCAACAACTTGATGACCTCTGCTGAAATTGGGTTCTTCTGAATCCCGCTATCGACAATGAAATGAAGTGGAGCCCCCTTTACCCACATATGTGAGTGAAAGAGGCATTACCCATGCTTTGGTTCTTCTAGTTCTCTTGGTCATACTTTGGAGGTAGCGAAAGTGGCACTAGGTTCAGCATCAATAATCCACTTCCCTCCTTCCAGATTTGATGCATAGGGTATGGAAAATATTGGTGAAATGTTGTACTATCTAGTCCCTTTATTGACGTAGGGTGGTCCATATGGTGTATTGGTCCTCATAGCTTCCAATAGGGTAGTATTGTTATTTAATGGAATCCTAGAAGGAATCCCATGTAGGGGAAACCACAAATATTGTGGATTCCTCTATGGACCTTTGCTCAGAGTAAGTGTCCCACTAGTCCTTAACATGGGGGATGGTCTTGAGGAGTGAAAAAGTAATCTTTTCCCTATTGAAAATGTAACATCCCTGACCCTGAACCTCTGTCGGGTAACACTACATAATCAATTGTATCTTTATTTTAATTCTCTGGTACCAATTTGTAACGTCCTCAGCCCTCAACCTATGTCGGGTAACACTACCTAATCAACTGTATCTTTTCTTTTCTTCTTTGATACCAGGTTGTAGCATCCCCAACCACCCACAGGTTGGGCATCGTCACTGAGTAAACATACTTTTCTCTAATATACCTATATATATATATATATATATATATATATATCTAATGTAATTTTAACCAGACATAAACATTTTGTACATACACATATTCTTGTGGAAGTGATAATAACACATACCAATATTTAATAGATGATTTATGTGCTTCTATCACACAACATAATGCATAAATAATAGTAAAAGCATACATGCAGTAATCACAGAAATAACAACATATATAAATACACAACATGTAACCAAACTTGGAAATGGTACTTATATTTTAATTGAAGTACACCAACTGCATTCAGACCTTCCACAAACCTCCTAGCCTTAGACCACACTACTCATCACTCTCAACAGAGGGTCAACCCCGAGCTAGGACTAAACTCTATCGGGCAAGGGATTCCTAGGTTAGGCAGGGACAACATGAAGTTGCACAATACAACAGGAAGGATTTCCTCCAAGGAGTCACTTACGCCCACGGCTCACAGACTCTCATTCCCCACATGCCTATTCCACCCCAAGAGTGTACACCTTCACTATCACATAGTCCATCAGCTGCTCCACCTCCCTTTCTAGGGCTTCAACAATAGGCTGGATCAGGTATTCTCATAGCTTTGCAGCTGCTACTGGAATTCCTCTAGGACATATCACTTCCTCAACATACTCTCTCACATGGAGAGAGTTTCGCACAGGCCTGACAACCTTCTTCTTCACTCTCTCTCCTCAACACATGGGAATGGTGATGGTAGAAACATAAACTGGACATGGGGAACGATACTGATAGGAAAATACACAGGCAACCCCCCAGGGTATAGGTACAATGAGGGTATTAATTCAAGCTTGTTGCATAGGTTTGGGGTGTTTCAGGAATTCCACAATGGAGTTCCACGGTTAATGTGTGCTTGTTGGGTGCTATGGTCAATCAGGGTAACAGATGGGGAGAATCGTCTAAATCGTGAACCTTGAGAGAGACAAAATGGTGAGTGTGAACCCCCACAATGGTTGTAATTCCCACATAAATATTCATTCCTCCTAGTTGACACTTGTATCTCCAGGAGCTCATTCCTCTCCACTTGGATTTTATTCCCCTCCCCAAAGAAACTTAGGATAACTAGGTTTATTTCCCAACTTTAGTATTTTTCAGGAAACACCTTGTAATATTCCCTTGGGTTAAGACCTAAATCTTAGACCCTCTTTCCTAGACTCAAAACCCCATCCCTTTCCCTACCCAGTGAAGTTTAGTCCCCCATAGCTCTTTCTTCATGGTTGTTCTACACATAGCGATGTTGTTATATTATAAATATGAATATTTACATGTACAAATCAAGCTTCTAGCCTTTTAACATCTAGGCTCCTTGGCCTAATAAACACATAAGCCTATCATCTTATAATAACTTGGATCACCAGCCTACAAAACATGTTACATTCATAATTACAACCGGGGCTCAGCCTTGGGATATTACAAGCCCTTCCCCTTATTTTTTCACTGTCCTTAATGAAACTCATTTACACAACATCAACAAGATTTTCAAAATATTAAAAAAGATACAGGTATTTTTCCCGCATAGCGTCTTCATGATCCCATGTTACGTCCTCACGACCGTACCAAGTCCATTGGAATTTTACAAGCCCTATGGATCTATTCCGGAGATTCTTGATGTTTTGGTCTAGTCTGTGCACCAGATGCACCTGAAAAGTACTTTCTTTCTCCACCTAAATCACATTCCAATCAACATCATGATTAGCATTAGGTATATATTTCTTAATAAACGAGACATGAAATACATTATGTATAGACATAGATACAGGAAATGCAATCATATAAGATACTAAACCAATCCTCTCTAGGATTTCAATCAGCCCACAATATCTGGCTACCAATTTGGAACAGTTTCCCAGCTTCAGGGAACTTCCATTTTCTTTCCCCTTCAAGAAAACATGATCCCCCACTTTAAATTCCCTACGACTTATGTTCTTGTTAGCATATATTTTTTGCCTATCTTGGGCAGCCTTCAAATTCTTTTTAATCTTCAGACTTTTCTCTTCCATTTTCTTGAGCAACTTTGGCCCAACCACTACTTTATCAGTTGGGTTGTCCTAGCTTACTGGGGTGTTTCACTTTCTTCCATAAAGTACTTCAAACAGGCTCATCCTCAGTGATGCTTGATACCCATTGTTGTAAGAAAATTCTACCAAGTGTAGATAATATTCCCATTTAGATAGTTTGTCCATCACATACATCCTTATCATATCCTCTATCACTTGGTTCACCCTTTATGTTTGTCCATCAGACTCAGGATGATAAGTTGTTCTTGTTACACATTATTTTGGTCACCCCAATGATCCATTGACAAACATGTGTTCATGTTCCCAAAAATAATATGTTTCCATGAAGAAAGTGAATGTCTTTCTCCTCTCAAAAACCCTACTAAGAAAGGTCATCGGAAGATGAAAAAAGAACAGGGTGCGATGATTCCTAATCATTTCTCCCTACTCTAGAATTGGACTGTGATGTCTCCGTAGGCTGCACTATAACTAGGGTGTGACGATGTCAAAATCCAAGGAAAAGTCAAAATTCATGAAAGTTCTAGAAGGGGATCTTCTAAAAGATGAGGTGGCGTCTGAATGTTTTGGATATTACTCGCTTCTCTGATTTGGTGGGATCATCCTAATCTCTTCAAACCATCTCTCTTTAACCTATATAAAGACAAATCTCTCATGGAAAAGGTTAAGAAAGGTTAAGGTGGAATAGGATAAGATTGTATGGAGAGTTATGCATTAGATCATGTTTGAGAACCTCATCTCAATTCATCAAGTTCTTTTGGATCTTCTTCATTCAATATTGGATAAAGTGTGTGTGTTGGAGAAAAGGTTCATTGAAAGGGGAACTTGTGACATCAAGGCTTTGATTTTAATCTCCACTTTCATTTTAATATGATACAGTGATATGTTTCTTTCCCATAAAACTTGTCTTCTTTTATTGTATGATTCCTTGACCACATGCATAAGTTCTTGTTGAGTATATTGGATTGATTTCACTTTGGTTGGCTTGTGTTCCCTTGCAGATTCAATATGAAAAGAGAATCGGAGTGGATATAGGATGACAATGGCAAGAGGAAGCGACATTTAAATGGTATGTTGCCTATATCTTGTTAACTAGTAAACTCAATAGTTAGAACTTAGGGAAAGCATCATATTTTGTTTTGTTTTGTTCTAGATCCAAGTGGATTTAGGGAGATCTATTTATGTCTGTATTTACCGATTAATCCCATAACAAAATTGGCGACCATACTGGGGATACGAATTCCATTTTATTTTTTCTTCCCATTTGATTTTAGCCTACCTTCTTCTGATTAAATTCACTTTCTGAGTCTACGGGTGATCCATTTGGGCTCCCTGGGTTTGGAAGTTCAATTAGTTTTTTTTATCTTTCTCCCATATTTTCTTCATTTACAGATATCATCGCACTGCACTATATTGGCTTCCTGCGATGACCCTTAGATGCTGCATCCTTCTTAACCATTTTAGTGCGACAATGTCGCACTGTGCTCTGCTAGTATCCCACGATGACCTTTTGTCGTCGCACTATGTCCCATACCCAGCCTGCGACGACTCCTGTAGAATTTGTTGGAGTGAGTCAAGTTGTCTTTTATTGCCCAAATTTTCCTTAGTTTCCTGAGGTGAAATTCTTATGCTAGTGTTTTATTGATTCATGAGTTTAAGGCTTGCTCTTGATTGGCTTTCAGTGATTGAAAGTCTTTCTTTTCATTTTGCAAGTTTTTTGCTTTTGATATTTGTCACAAGGATATAATGTCTTGATCTTTGATCCGAGTGCTTGATTGAAAAAGAGTATTTGGTTTGTTTGAAGTTTTTGATTGATTTTACTTTCCAGATTGTTTGTTGATTAAGAAACACTTTTTGCTTGCATATGACAAAAGGTTTTCTTATCTATTTCATTTTTGTCTATATTACAAGTTTGATTTGGGAATTGTGTTGAGAATGTATTGATTTTCTTGGA
Organism: Picea engelmannii; assembly: GCA_009831015.1. Lineage (NCBI taxonomy): Eukaryota > Viridiplantae > Streptophyta > Pinopsida > Pinales > Pinaceae > Picea > Picea engelmannii. The sequence continues at coordinate 73,713 of ML805056.1, read as the reverse complement.
TTACATTTTCCTTTCATCATCACATCCCTGATTTTTTTTGAAAAGGAAGAAATAAATTCACTTATTCTTTTTATTATTATTTAAAAAAAAAAAATTACATTCGAAATATTTGTTAAAGAGAAGAATTGGAAAATTCTGCAGTTCATGATTATTTGGAATTGTATTCATTCAAAATTAAGAAATTGCAATTTGTAGATTTTTGTACTTCAAAAAATACCTTATCCCTACTGTAATTAGAGTTCATTGAATTGAAGAATTTAACATTCATCTCTTTTTTCACTTTATTGGGTCAAGGTCACAACATCACCAACTTCATTTTCATCTCCCTTTTTTGTAAACAACAGCCTCTAAAACACAACATAAATTTAAAATTTATTAGCAAATTTTATTTTCTAGGGATTCCTTTCACCAACATTAGCTAGGATAGCACTTTGGAATAGGTTGTAAGGCAAACTCTCCAAATCATAAAAACACACAATAGTATCTTGTGATAGGGAGAGTTCAAATCCAATTGCTACATATTTTTCCTGGGAAGCCCTTCTCACACAAGGGTCAAACCCGAGGTTGCATGAAGACTAGAAGAGTTACTCACCCTGCTTTGTTGTTCTTGGTGTAGAGATTTCACATATTATTGGGGGTCACTTGAAGGTATACCCACAAATATGTGTGATATTCTCTCAAGTTTATTTCGGTCTAGATACTTTTCCTTTAAGCGTGGATCAGACTGTCGACTGTTTCCCCATGAATCATTGTTGTAGTTGGTAACCTTAGTAGCCTATCTCTTTAGGGTCTTTACACAAGGTGACTATGGAGGGGAAAGTCTTCACGGTACCTAGAATACACGTTTTCCAAAATCACTCAAACTCCTCGGAGGGTATACCCACGATTATGTGTGGGAGCTTGCAATAGGGTGTAAATTCGTTAAGCAGGTTGTCAACGTAAATTTTCCACCCACTTTATCCCAGCCCCTTCTTGTCTTGATTTCACAACGTTGGATTTCATCACCAACTAGTGAATTCGAAATAAGAAGGTTTGTTTGCTTGGTTTGATTTCTAGATTTTACTAGTGAGTGTTATTTGTTTTCTTTAGTTGGTCATAGATTTTTTTATTTCTTTACTTGGTTCATCCAACATAGGCCTTCTCCATTCACGTAGGATGCAAGGGATACCCTTGGAAGATCTGTAAGGTTATCTCCCTTTGATTCCTAACTCACCAGAAAGCTCTCCTAAAGTAGTCAATAATGAAGTATCTTTTGAAGTTGGAAGCATACACTCTTTGGAAGGGTTTCATATTTTTTCAAACTCCTTAGAGGCTTTCTGTCTTCCCCCAAATTGGTTATTGAGTATTAGACAAGACACACATTTCCTTTAGATGAATTCATCAGGAGAAATTGTTGTTTCTTGAGAGTACTGGAGTACCTACTGGACCTAACGCATGATCTGGAGTAGAAGATCCATTGTTTTCCAGTGAATAATTTAGAACCCCGACTAACACTGTTGGAGTTGTTAATCCTAGTTTTGTCCCTTTGACAGTATGTGATATTTACGACAACCTATGAGTGAGTCTTGATCAACCTATGGCATCCCAAATGTCTGAGATGTTTGTTACCTATACGGTACCTTTAGACCATTTTAATGGTACTACTAGTAGTGTCACCACCATTTTGGACCAATTGTTGGTTGGTTCTCACTCGATTCTTCCTCTCCAAATGGCCCATTCTATTATGGTCCCACAAGCTACCACAGTTTCAATTGGAAATGTGGTTATCACTCAAGCTCCTATTGGAACGCCACTTCCACCTAGACCAAATCCATCACTTTCCCCTGGGTATAAATCTTTGAACACTTCCCTTGCTATCCCTACCCAGAATCCATCCAGAGGGTCTGGACTTTTTGTTCCTCCTTGGTATAACACTGCAAGTCATTTTGTTCCTACACCTAACCAGATTCTCTCCGGGGAGGCTTATGTTCCTCCTCCACCTTTGTTAGGAGGATCTCATCGTCCTGGCCCTAGTAGCTCCAATCCAATTGGAGGTGTTGAAACAAATTATATTTCCCTTATCTAAATCCAAATCCCAATTTTTCTCTAGTTATGGAGCTTCTCTTAGTTCTAAAAAGGAGTCAAAAAGTCTTTCAGGATTTTTGGGTTTCAGGGTTTGGCTATTCACGAAGTGTGATTTTTAATAACAACTCCAAAGTCCCAGTACTGAAATCTCGAAAAAGTGATTGTTTAGAAGAAATTGAACCGATTTTAAAGTAATAATTAAAAACATTAACGACTTTCTAAGCCTTTTACATGTTCTTTTTCGGCCATCTCAACTTAAACAACATTTCAAATGTCCCGACGCACTTTTTACGAAATACTTTTTAATCATGATTAATTAAGTTTTAAAGAAAACTTAACAAATCTTTAATCAGTCGTAATTCGAGAAATAAAAGAGTCGACTTTGTGTCACCTTAAAACCCCGATTCTCGAAGTCGTGGAATTCATAAAAGCTAATGCTATGTTTATTAATAAGTAAGAAGGTTTAATGATAATAAATCCCATCATGATTTTGCGATTTGGGATTTCTTGCATTAAAGATTCTTCTGAGTCTCGATACTCCAATCCATGAAAAGTAAAGACTAACCCCTGATCGCAATTAATTAAAGAGTTAAAACAAGTGTTTAGCGCCTAAATAAATCCCATCGTGGTTTCATGATTCAGGATTTACTTGTTTCGTACCTATTGGGGACACGATGCTCGAAACTCCTAAACACAAAATCCCGAAACAATTAAGTTCTTAAACGTAATTAACTTAATTTTAAAAAAATCATTAAGGGTATTTAAATAAATTTTCACGTTTCGCTATTTGGGAGTTTGCGATGACCATCCTTTCGAAATCCCAGTTTTGAATCGCTTAGATGTGGCAATATCTATAATGGATTAATGGAGATAATTTTAACATAAAGTGCGTATATCCAGGTGTACCATCCCCATTAAAGCATTTAATTTTTATCGCCTGTATCGGTACGACAAATTTAAGAGAGGTTAAAGGTAAATAAAGGTTTTCCATTTCGAATTTCATTCTTATTTTCAGACTAGGAGCGAGTTACATTCAGGAGAACTCACGCATTTCTTCTCTACAACATGTTTTCATTTTAGCAAAAACATCATGGCACCCAGAAAAGCTCCTAGGAAGAGTGAGGAGGTAGGTGAAATCTCGAATTTGGATGGAGATGTTATATCCGACACTACGCCACATGCTATGGATTCAGTCATATCCTGGAGGCAGATTTTTGAAACCTTAGACTATGAGATTCAGAATTGCCTTGACGATTTCGGAAATGAAAGGACTGAAAATAAACTCAAATACATAGCAGATTCTGAGCTTCATAAAATAGCCACACGAACGAGACTCATGCCATACAATGACATGATAAGTTGGGCTTTAGAGAAAACCGACATTCATACAAGGAGAATTCTAAACAACCAAAAGGTCGTCGTCGGCTCGTTCATACCTGAGCACATCCAAGTAATGTATAAAATGTCCCCTACTTCTAAATACATTTATAATTCCGAATTCGTAGAGGAATTTCAAAGAAAGGAGTGTATAGAATTCAATCAAACATATCTAGGTATAATCAAATAATGGTGGGGAATTCCAGCAAGATTTAGAGTTATGGAAGTTATGCCACGACTCTGTTAAACGAATACATGGTTTATATATATTTGATGCTATGTAGACTTTTTAGGAAGAAAAACCCTACCCATTTCCCTGCATAATGGGTGCCACTTATTCATGAAGTAGCCGACGGTTACAGTTTCAACTGGGGTAAAATTTTATCAGATAATCTAACTAAGGAGATTGCAGAGTACCAAACAAAAAAATTGAAAGGTTAACCTGCATATTTTTACATGTATGTATATATTATGGATGCTATATGTTACATTACTCCTTTCCCCTTGATGAATTGGAGCTGGAACCTAGCCTGCATGAACCCCATTCATGTTTATCACTCTAAACTATGGGAGGATAATGTTAAAGATTTTTTTTATGAAATATGTCACTATGTAGTGATACCTTTGCACCAAATTTTGTATGGTTATGAACCCCCTCGTATTTCAGAGCCAAGCGTGGAAAACCTCAAGGCGATTGTAGATTGGTTTATTGAAGAAGGTTTCTCCTATGTCAGGGTTTTTGGGTGCTCGATTCCTCCTCATGCACTTCTGAAATTCATTCGGGATAGACTGGTGTGTAGGGAGGTGGCCTCCCAAATAATAACAGGTGGCATCGACACAGAATTGAAAGAATCTCAGAAGAATTCATGGCCACTTTTTCCTGTACATATTGGGAAGTGTTCACTGCTTAACTTTGGTCATTCCAAGGTTGAAGCTGCAGCACTGGAAGACATCAAATTGGTAGATCTTGAACTCAGAAAACATGATTCTTATAAAATTGTAGGAAATCATCTTGCTCATTGCAATATGAAAATGTTGAACATGAAGATTCTCCCTACGATGACATGTTCAAGGGAGCTAGAACCTATGAGGAAATATTAGACAGAGTTCAGGCATTATCACTCGACCTACAGACCATCTTTTTGACTTTCCAGAAGCACAGACAAAGTGGTTTGCCAAAGATATTACAAGGAGAATAAGAAACCCCTCCCCCATCTCAAGGAAGTACTCCCCCAGGTTTTGGATCAGAGGCTCATGATAAAGGGAATGCAGAAGAAAATAAAAAGAATATTGAATCATCTTCACAAAAAGCAGAAGCTTCACAATCAAAGAATCCAGGGTCTGAAACAATTTCCAAATCTGAGACTCCTTCAATTTCGAGTCAAACAATTCCACCTTCACCATCAACTATTCATGTTGATATCCACAAAATAGGAAGAGAAACTCAATATTCAGAATTGGGCAACCTTATTACATCATTAACTCCTTTACAGACAACTTTTGGGACCCCTCATCTGGAAGTCATATATGTAAGTGACCTTACTCCTATATCTAGAGAAGAGATACATTCCTTCAACTACTTTTTCAGTAGGAATAGGAAGGTTGTATTAAATATGGAAATGCATCTGAGAGAAGGCACAATGGTGAAGAAACACAAAGTGCTTATAGATGGGCAGAACCTAGAAGAGGAATATTTCGCCACAGAAGTAGCAGGCTCTATGGGAGCTTTGGCGACGACGAATTTATTCTCAGTTGACTCTCTGAAAACAAGGCTGAAACAAAAAAATCAAATGATATCTCAGTTGCAGGACCAAATAAGGCACACATAAAATAATATTCAAGAGGAGGTAAATCAAAGAGTTGAACATGCCAGAACTGTTGACAAGAAGGAAATGCAATTGTTGAAGTCTAGTTTAGAGGAAGCGAACAAGAAGATGAAAATGAGTCAAGTATAGGTTATTTGGCAGGTAGAGTTAGTGAGACAACTACAGGCTGAGTTGAATTCCATTGAAGGAGAAGTTGTGAATATAACAACATTTCAAGCCCAAGCACTAGAGGTGCATGAGAAACTACAAGCAAAACAACAAAACATGCTTTCTAAAATAGAAATTGTTCAAAACTACTTCCTAGAAATAAGCCACTCACTGGATAACATTGCTTTCATGGAAAAAGAGGCTACAATAGCTTGTGTTGCTTTTCAAAAGGCAGTAGCATTTTCGTCTAGAGAGGAAGTACCAACAATACCAAAGCTAACTATAGAATAACAAATCAGGGGAGACATCATATTAAAAACATGGGAGACCAATATTGCCGAAAGCAGGAAAATGGCAAGATAATTTAAGAAAGAATGTGAAGAAGTGTTTGATCAGCTAGATACAAAGACACTAGGCATTGTTAAAGGTGATTGTCCTGGGATATTAGGATAGATCAATGTTTTAAGGCATCAATTGCATATCAAGGAGATATGGAATGATGCTCGGCTCAAGATTTCAAAATTGAAGCAGCTTGACATCACCCAAATGGATAAGTGGATAATAAATCCAAATATACAGTTGCAGTCGACAAAGTTTGAAAAGGAAAAAATTGAAGACAGGCTGCCCCAAATTCAGAGGAAGTTGTATGTGTTTGAAGAAAAGGATACGACAGAACCTTCCAAAATTTTGGTGTAGTTTCTAGATAGGTGCATCGAGTGTTTTGGACTGAGCGAAGGAAGCGCTTCAAATAAATGATGTAGTAACGCATGTATGCTCAGTTTTTGTCCAATTGTTAGAAAAGTAAAAAGTAACCGAGCAAAGCGGTTCAAATTTGTATTCTGTAACTATTAACACCTAGGAGAATAGAAGAATACCAATCATCTAGGGTTGATGATTTTCTTTGTATAAATACAATTTTGAAAGTGGCACCAGAGGGGGGATTTTTCCTTGGCTGATTGTAGCAGAGAAATTTTTCATTTGCCATAATTAATACAAATGAAAATCGAAGACTCCAGATCCCATCAAGTTTGAGTTATGTGTTCCTCTGTTATTTCATATTTAACATCATTTCTTATGTATCTTTGATGAATGCTTAGCTGCAATTTAGTACAACCTCTACTATGGTGATTGATTATTTTAGTCATCTAATCGTTTACAGTTTTTCCTTTGTATCGACTATCAACAGGTACAAGACCTGTGAATTTCTTAGATTTCTATATATTATGCTTCATTAAAGTTTTTCTTGTCTATTGTCTTCTTCTGTCACAAAGTGAGATTCTTCCTTGGTCGATGCCTCACATTGTTCCACACCTTTATTTTTTATTTCATTTCATGCATGATTTTCAGTTTAACTTAGATACGGGAAACGACCTTTGATTTTTTTATACTATTAATTCAAAAATTGGGAATTTTTCTTACATAATCTGAAATAGAAACAACAACCTAAAAAGAAACAAATCTTTAAAACTCTTTTTCCTCCATGACTGTACCTATTATGAGACATCCCAATATCGAACCCAGTATCACAGATCGGACCAGTATCACTTTAACTCTTTTTAACACCATCTTAAAAAATGCCACCACCTGGGTTGAACTTGAACATTCATGGGCAGTCATTGAGGAGGACATTAGCATCGAGGAACAATTGGAAGCTAGAAAAAGACAACTCATAAATCCACCATAGATTATTTTCCCTTAAGAGTTGTTTTTCCTTTCTTTATATCATAGACCCTCTTTATTTTCGAATTCCTAGACTTTATACTTTCAATCCTTAAGTATAAACTCTAGAACAACATCTTATTGGCACCATTGCTGGGGAACAGAGAGATGAAATTACTTTCCCTGGGAGAACGACATTCGCAAGTTTCTTTCTTTGATAGTGAACAAATATTGAACACATTATAAAGGATAAGTTTGATTATTCACTTGGTGACTCCACAATTTAAATAAGCTAGCATTTGGTCGAAGGAACACCAGATAAAACCTAGATGATAAGAAGACCTCGCCTATTTCCGACCCTGAAAAAATACTAAAACAAGGAGGATTCCTTAAGAAAGATACTACAGTTTACCAACCTAAATCCACACAGTCTAGGGATAAGATTCCACTTGAAACCATAAATCCTAAATTAGCTCTACCCAAAACTAATATTGAAGCTCATTCGACTACCTTCGCTGTAAGAGAAGGTGATACATCTATAGTAAAGTCTGTTTCAATTGATATCCCGTCAGCTCCTGAAATAAATTTCCCAACCTCACAAAGTCTAAAAGAGTATACCATACACTCAGATTCAACTCCTGTAGGTTCTCCTTTTTATATATCTTGCAATTCATAGGAATCGAGTCCCCGTGTCTCATTTTCCCCTTTTTCAGTTTTTTCATCTCCTGATAACTGGTTCTCAGAATCTTTTTTTCTTCATCCCGAAGAAGCTAAAGGATCAATATACATCTTTGAAAACCCTGTTTATAACATACTAGTTTCCGCTCCTAGAATATCTATGGAAACAACTGGAGGAGGAGGAGGGTGCGGTCAAGACCCACCCCCACCCCCGACCCCTAGGATTTTCGCTAAAGTAGCTACCAGATACACTCCTTTAGTCCTCCTAGTACCCCTTCATGATTTACCTGGAAACTACATGAGAAACCTACCTAAGTTTACAAGGGAGGGAGACTTAACCACAGTCGAACATATAAATTTCTTTGATCAATTTGCAGATATTCTCGGTCTCGAGCATGAAGACATATATTCACGGTTGTTTGTTCAAACTTTCAAAGGATAGGTGAGAACTTGGTTTCAAATTTTTCATGCAGGTTTGATAATATCCTACGATGCGTTAGAAAAATCTTTTCTCAGACAATGGGGTGAAAGGAAAGATCACCTATATTATTTAACTGAGTTTGGGGCTTTAGGGGAGAAAAATTCAGAAAATGTTATGGAATTCATCCAAAGATTTAATAAGTTATATAACAAGATACCAGTTGAAGTTAAACCTTCCCAGCCCGCAGCAAAAGTAACTTTCATTGGGATTTAGAACCTGAGTTCACATTATTATTAAGAGAAAGTAGAGTAGTCAAACTTACCAGAATGCAAGACGATGTTGTAGAGATTGAGTCAAATATGATGGATTTTGGCAAATTAAAGGCAAAAGTGGAAACGGGAAACAAAGAGACCAAATGTTTTAAAGAAAAAGCAGGACCCTCAGGATCTAGGAGATGCTCAGATGATAAAATGGATGATATGGCTAGGATAATAAAAGAGCTATCAAATCAAATTTCAAGGATGGATTTAGATCAATCTAAATTAGATCAATTTGTTAGGAGATAATTCATAAGAAACCCTAATCCTCAATTACAACAAAGACAAATTAAAAATGAAGATCAAAAAGTTCAAACTCCTTTAAAAAATGAAAATTTTATAGGAGGGAATGACATGCAAGAATTCAAGGATCTAGAAGAAGACATGAATAATTTGGGTGATGATTGTGTACAACCTCACTTAACTAAGCAAGATTATGAGAGGTATCTAAACACAAAACAATGGTCAAATAAAGATAGAAACATAGATAATATAGATCAGTCTGCCTATCAAGGAATAACCGATACTATCATGGCCGAGCTCCAACATAAGTACAATCTAAGGCCTAAAAATAAAAACATGGAAACTACTCAACCAAATAAAATTATGCCAAGAGGCAAAATATACGAGCCCGCTCCAAAAGACACCGAGATACAAAACACCAAAATAAAAGGAGTGGACCCACTGTTTGCACCCAATTCGTCACTAGGTGAGCAAATTAAGAGTGCTTACATGCCCATTTGGGCTCTGCTAGGCATGACAGTTGTGAAGGGAAAGGGTTAGAGAGAGAAACAATAAAACAATAAGCAAAAACAAATTAAAACTAACTAAAACTATGAGCATATGGAAAAATGAAAAACAAATGTAAATGGACCAATATCACCAATGTATAAGCTGATCTGATTGATGAAATCCAAAGACACAAAGAAGAAAGGGGACTTGGGTCCCTTCTTTCTCCAATGGAAGGCTCTTGAGGCCCTCACTGATTGCTCTCCTTACAATGAAAAGATGAAAATGTGGTTGAAATAACTCCAAGCTTATCCACTCAAGTGAGAGGTGGAAATCCCTATGAAATGGTGTTGATTATGTTTATTGCCAAAGAATGAGTCCTTAGCAATCTTAGTAGCATAACAATACATAGAATTTCTTGAGAAAATGGTGGTCATTCATGGCTTTTTATAGCCAAGCATTGGGTTATTATGCAACCTCTTTTGAATGTGAAAAGGGGCTCTTTAGGGCACAATTAGGTCTTTGACCAACCCACCATGAGGATTGAGCTCGTATTTGGTGTCAAATCGACTTGGGAGCCGATCCATTAGTGGTTGGGAGGCCGACCAATTTCACTAAATGCGCCGTTTAGCAGGCGCACATGTTTTTCACCCAACAACCGTGCCTTTTGCACATATGCACGCTTTATACATTTCTGTTACACGCATACGCGCGTGCACCCCGATGATGTAAAGTGCCTTTCAAATTTTTGGTCATTTGTATAGTTTTTGACCCTTTTGCAATGCTGTGGAATTAATCCTGTGCCATGAATGACTCCAGTCCTGTTTTGATGATGCGGAGTTCTTGTCTCCATGTGCGGACGAAATTTCAGTGATAACAGATGCCCCCTGATGGATGAGGTTAGGAGAAAAACGTATAGCCGAAATCCATCAATGTTTCTTTTACTGAGAATGGTGTTGTAAGGGAGAGCAAGAGTGGGACTGTGTAGAGCGATCCTTTGGAGAATAAAGGAACCGGTAGAACCCGACCTTCCTGAAGGTGCGTATCAATATACAAGTGTTTACAAACGAGGCGGGCATGCCCCATGCTCGTGTGATGTAACTCGGAAGAAAAAATGTCTGAAGTGTTGATGTAGACAACTGCAGCGCCCTCGGGGGCGGAATGAGAAAGGCAGAAGACAATTCTGCAAAGGAACATGCTCTAAACCAGCGGTAATGGTCATGGAAGTAAACAACGACGGTGATGTGGGCATTAGTGGCCCTACCCAGTTCAGAGGTCTTTGGCAACTGATAATGAAAACTGCAATAGTCGCAAAGTAAGACCCACCGCAACATGAGAAAGTGTTGGCGTCGAATGTTTATGGGGGTCAACGACATCAGGGAGCAATGGTGTTTCTCCCTGTGCCGTCCGAGATCTCTCATTGAATGGGAAATGAGAACCAAGATACTGTCGCCCTTTTGGAAAAGTGTGTTGATGTCGACAAAAGGGGGACGCGACTCCCAGAAGCAAAGGGCTTCACGAAATCTACTGTGGTGAGGAAGTGGCAGAGGTACAGGAACGAAGTCAAGAAGTGGGAAGACTCAAGACTGCCCTTGGCTAGAGAATGTATGAGACAAACAGTGGCCGCAACCATGTGACAAGGTCGAGTGTCAGGGGGACGCCAAGACTGAGGATAAGTTGTGCCAGAGGTGGGACAAGGTGAACAAATTTAGAGGATAAATGGTAAGTGACTGGGGTAGTACTCTGGAGATATAGACGATGCCGGTGAGGGTAAATGAGGAGTAATGCGCCAACCAAGGGTGACATGGGTTGCGTGTGGCCACAAGGAAAGAAGGTCGCCAACGGTGACAACAAAAGTAAAGAACTGGAAATAAAGGCGTTTGTACAATAAATAATTTTGGGAAAAATGTACAAATACAGAAACGGGTGCCCCAGTGTGAAATGAGTGCCCCAGGGAGGGCAGAAATTTATGGAAAAACTGATGAAGGGTGGGGGCCCCATTGGCGAGTTTCTGTATGAGGTAGGTGAACGAAGATAGGTTCGCAGATGGGCAAACTGATGGTGAATGAAATGGTGGGTTCATGATCCTACGAAGGTGCAGGTAAAAAAGAACATAACCATAAAGCAATGTGTTGGGAGTCCATATGGGAAGCTAGCAAAAATGAGGAGAAGAAGTATGTGGTTAATTCGCAACATGATGAAAGACTACCGAGACTCCCATCCCTAAAGGGTAATGAAGAACAACATGAGTGTCAAAAGTGAAAAGAGGTGCTATGAATGAGACAACTCATGTGGGTAAGAAAACTACCGGGTACCAGTACCAAAAATGTGAATGGAGGTGTGAGTACTGCAGAGCCGGAAAGGGGTATCCTAAAGGCCAAAATCAGGGGGTGTGACTGGGAATGTAAATGCAATACAGCGGGAGAGACTACATGCTAGTGCTGAATATATACCTGAAGGAATGATGTAAAGAGATGATGACCAAGTACCTGCACATAGAACAACCAAATACCAAAAGTGAACCATATCTGAAGATAATAACAAATATGAACATGTATTAGATAAATGTGACAATGCGCGTGCGTACCTGGTCATAATATGAAAAACAGGTGCCCCGGGGGCTCAGGATGAAAAGTGGCCCAGGGACAGCCATGATGTAGGTGGCGGGACGCTGATCCCGCGGCTGAAGACAGTTCGAAAAATGGACGTCGTGGGCTCCCGGAATGGTGAGTGGAAGTTTGGCAAAAAGGCCTATATATAGTTGTAGGGCCCACATTGCCACCTCATTTGTACCTACTGCTACAGTGAGTTTTCGAGCATATTCAGAGGAGATTAAGTGATTTTGGGAGCACGAGGTACCCGATCGACAACGTGCGAGTTTCAGGTTAGTGGTCGAATCATCCTGCATAGCTATAGGTTTCCAATTTTTGGGTAGGGTAGGTTCGGGGGGTCGTACGGGGGTTTTGGGGGGTTTTTTGATAGGGTGTGGGCCCCAATGCACAGGCGACTCAGTGGAAGGCGCGCATGAGTGCACACTTGTACACTGAATAAGCGCACATTAATGCGCGTGTGTAGGAAGTTAAGGTGCGCCCTAGGGGCACGCCTGTGGGGTAGACAGGCGCGCATGAGTGCGCGCCTGTAGGGTGAACAGGTGCGCTCACGAGCGCGCCTGTGGATATGACAGGCGCGCCCTAGCGCGTTCCTGTATTGTGAATAGGCGCGCTCACGAGCACACCTATGGGAAAAAACAGGCGCGCACACATGTGCGCCTGTATAGTGAACAGGTGCGCATGTGTGCGCGCCTGTGGGTGGTAAAACCGCGCCTTTGAGGCAAGGTTTCGGGGTGAAAAATTAGCTTATTTTGATGTATTGGATGATTTCCTAAGCTAATATAGGATACTGGGTTGTGTGCAGGTGGCGAGCAGTGATCATGGATGTGTGGTGGCGCGAGAGAGACTGGACACAGCTACGATATGTTGTGGCCAATGCACAGCCTGCCGTTCGAGCAGCAGTTCGAACAGCTTTAGCAACCAGTGGGTTGCTAAAGTTCTTTGAGTGCCCATTGATACGGGCACAGGAGTATTTACTCCAGTTTCTGATTGAGATGTGGATCCCTGCTCAGCATTGCTTCCTCGTGCAAGGAGAGCAGATCGTCTTCACTGCGGTGGAGGACATATACTTCTTGACTGGGCTCCCCTTCCGGGGAACACCATTGCCGACAGATCCTGTGCTGCCGAGAGACACTCATCTGCAGACCGTCGCTGAGCGATATTGCTCAGGCAAGCACTACATGACTGGGACGTCAGTGAGCATCAGTGGGATAGATGCCCTGCTGCATCGTTGCATAGCAGTGATGATAGTTCGGGTGTATGGGTCCCGAGCGATCCGCCGTATTAGTGGTGGCGAGCTGATTTTGATGGAGAGGGTGGTGGTGGGCTGTTAGTGGTTCGCCTGGGGTCTGACCTTGCATGCGTGGATGATTGCGCAGCTGGACTGTTGTCGGTCCACAGGCACCGGGGAGTTTGCATTTGGCTCCATCCTGGTGGCCTATTTTTTGGAGAGGGTGTCGATGCTGCGCCCAAGGGTGCTGCTAGAGGCACCAGGGGTACGAGAGCCGCGCTTGAGGCGGTGGTCACAGATTTTGGTTCGCCACAGTGGTGGCGAAGGCAGGCACTACTTTACTATGCAGGCAGCGCAGATATGGTGGCAGATGCCACAGGTTATATTGCAGTACCCCTATGCTGGGGTGGACTTCCGGGGGGACCCGGACATGGTGTTGCCTCCTGGGGAGGTGTTTGATCACAGAGGTATGTTGTGTATTGAGATATGTTTTGAATTATGTTGTGATTTTGATATACCAGGTTATATGTATGATGTATAGACACTGATACGATCTGCTTGTTGCGTGTTTTGTGTATGTGCAGATTTGGCACCTCGTGGGCGCGAGGTGGAGTTGTACAGGCCGCCAGTGCAGCCAGAGGTGAGGCCTCCACGTGGAGAGAGACGCGGACGGGATGAGGTTGCGGGGCGACCTGTAGATCCTGTGAGACCAGCGAGGAGGCGCCGATTGGATGACCCTGGTGCGGGGCCATCACATGCCCCTCCGGCGGCAGCCGGAGGAGATTTGGATGATATACGCCGTCGTTTTGAGACGGTATTTAGGGACGTTCCTGAGGGCATGTGGATCCGTATCTAGGACGAGGAGTTCCTGGAGCAGTGCATCGTGTTACCGCCACCATGGAGGTCGATCATGCGATGAGTAGCTGTGCTCGCCGCCATGACTAGTGGACGCCTGCCGCCTGGGCAGGAGGGTCCTGCAGGTGCTCCACCACCACCGCCTGGGGAAGGTCAGGGTGGGCCACCACTCCCTCCGGAGGGAGGGGCAGCGGGGGGTTTACATGTGTTTTTTGTGTTGATGTTGATGATATTGATGCTATCTATATGTTGTGATAGGATATATGAGATGTTTATGTATGTGTAGCTTGATGTGATATATGCCAATCTAGTACCATGTTAGCTATTTCATCTGTTGTTTGATTCAATTCTCTTGGATTATGTGTAAATGTAATGGAATCAAAATGTCAAGATAATAATCTAACCTGCAGGTATTTGCGAAAGAGGCATGGATCGCGTACACGGTATACATTGTTGAGTTGGAGAACGACCAGTTGAGAGTCGAGGAAAACGCTAAGGTGACGAATATGATGATGTTGGGCATCGGTCAAGAGGCCAATGATAGCAGTGTATTCGGCTTGGTTATTGGTTGCTGGTCCTAAACAGATGCCGCTGAAATGTAGCGTTTCATGTGAAGGGGTATAGAGAGCCCAAGCAGCTGAAGCGATATTTTGCGTCCAACGGCTGGCGCCGTCGACATAACCGATGTGGTAAGTTGGTGGAGGATTCATCTATCAATAGCACAAAGGATAGTTTAGATGGGATAAAAAAGATTAAAAACGCTAGAAAAGAAAAAAATAACCTAAAGTAGCTTGACTACATTTAAGCATAAAATTTCTTGAGGTATAACCCATTGACGGGTTCTTTGAGTGTGAGGCCTTCGGGGGAGGCCAATATGTATGGGCCTTTGGTGAGGCAATGTTGGATGATGTAAGGGCCATGCCAAAGTGATTCGAATTTGTCGTGGCCAAAGGTATCATGAGCGATATCATAGGCTAGGACAAGGTCGCCTTTGTGAAATGATCGAAGGTTGACATGGCGATCGAAGGTGGCCTTGGATCGTTTTTTGGTTTCCTCGTTATTCTACAATGAGGATCGACGATCCTTATCCAGAGATTCCAAGTTCAGCAAGCACTGCTCCATGGGAGAAGTGTCAGGTAAAAGCTCAATTGTGGTGCGAAGGGTGGGAATTTCGCACTCGATGGGAAGAGTTGCCTCGACCCCGTGGACTAAATGAAAAGGTGTGAAACCAGTAGAGGTCTTCACAACCGTTCGATAATCCCATAGCACGAAGAATAACATATGATGCCAATTGGTTTTATGCTTATTCACCGTGCGCTGTAACATGGTCTTGAGGACTTTGTTCACTGCCTCGACCTATCCGTTTGACTGAGGATAGTATGGTGAGGCAAACTCATGAGAGAAGCCTAACCGAGATGAGAGTTCGACGAAGATCTCATTCTCAAAATGTTTCCCATGATCGGAAACTAGTTGGAGTGGTACTCCGAACCAGGATATGACGTGATTGAAGAAAAACCGCGCTGCAGTGTCAGCGATGTTGTTGAAGGTGGGCATAGCTTCGGCCCATTTGGTGAAGTAATCGACAGCAACAACAATGTATTTGTGACCATTGCTGGAGGGGGGATTACAAGTCATAAAGTCAATGCCCCATTTACAAAAGGGGCCTGCAGTAATGACCGGGTGAAGAAGAGCGGGGGGAGCACGGGCTTTGTTGGCATAGAGCTGGCATTGCTCACATCGTTTCACGGCATGAATGCAATCATGAAACAGGGTAGGCCAAAAGTAACAGGCCCAGATAATCTTTTGAGCCGTGGTGATGCCCGAAAGATGGCCCCCACAGGCGCCGCTGTGGTAGTCGTTTAAGACTCTGTCGGCCTCGTCAATAGTCAGGCAGCGACGAAGAATGGTGTCGACGCCCCACCGATATAGGATGTCACCGATGAGGAGATAGCGGGGGGCCTAATGGTGAATGTGTCGACGATCATCTGATGATAGGTGATTACCGAACTTTTGAGTTCATAGGTAGACGAGGAGGTTTCCATACCAAGGATTATCTGAAGCGATGTAAAAGAGATGTTCGTCAGGAAAGTTAGTATTGATGGGAGGACTGGGTGTGTCCGAGGGAAGGGCTGTGAAAAGTTTAGCGAGAACGAGGGCCTTCTTACTCTTTGGTGTTGAGAACTCAAGGTCATATTCCTGAAGGATGACGATCCATCGAGTGAATTTGCCGTTAACTTGGCGACAGCTGAGCAAGTATTGCATAGGGTTGGAATCTGTGACGACCTTCGTGGTGCGAAGCAGAATGTAATGGCGCAGTTTCTGAACTGCGAGGACAACTGCAAGAGCAAGTTTCTCTTCATGTTTGTACTTCAGGGGTGGTCCTGAGAGGTTCTTACTGACGTAGTAAATGACATGTTCACGATTGTCATCTCCGAGCTGGACGAGGACACCGGCTACTGATACAGCTGATGCTGATACGTAGAGAATGTAGTTGAAATTGTAGTCAGGTGCACTAATCAAAGGTGCATTGGAAAGTGTCGCTTTAAGATCATCAAACAACTGTTGGGCATAGTCGTCCTAATGAAAAGGGATGTCGTGGCTTAGTAAGCGAAGGAAACCATGTGCGTGTATAGAGTAATCAGGAACAAAGCGTCGTAGAAAGTTAGCTTTGCCCTATAGACTTTGTAGTTGGCGCAAATTCCGAGGAGGTGGAATTTCGGTGATGGCTTTGACTTTAAGGGGGTCCACGGTAATACCGCTTTGGGAAATGATAAAACCGAGGAGACGCCCGGCGGTGACACAGAAAACACGCTTGAGAGGGTTCAATCGAATGTTGTACTGACGACACCTTTGAAAGATGATTCATAAATCATCAATGTGCTGAGTGCGTTTCTTGGATCGAGCAGTGAGGTCATCCAAGTAGGCGAGAATGATTGCAGCCAGATTGTGAAAAATATATGTCATCACCCGCTGGAAAGTTGCGCCGGCATTTTTGAGGCCGAAGGGAATGACACGATATGAAAACGTACCCCACGAGGTGATGAATGCAGTTTTATATTGATCGGATGGGTGAATTTGAATTTGGTTATAGCCAGAGAATCCATCCATGAAGGAGAGAGCCTCGTGGCTGGCGCAATCATCGATAATCTGATCGATGAAAGGCGTTGGGAAGTTGTCCTTTGGACATGCGTTATTGAGATCGCGAAATTCGGTGCAGACACAAATAGAGCCCTATTTTTTGTTGACGGGTACAGGGTTGGAAACCCATGAGGTGTAAGCAATGGGGTAAATAAACCCGGCCGTACGTAATTTGTCAATTTCGGCTTTGATGGCCGCGGCCTTGGATGGGTGTAGCGGTCACTGTTTCTGGCGAACTGGTGTGATGTCGGGTCAGGTGTCAATGCGATGTTCGACGATAGAGGGGTCGAGGCCAGGCATCTCCGTGTATGACCAGGCGAAGATATCCCTAAATTCCTGGAAGAGGGATTTATATGCGGTGATTTCCCGAGGAGTGCAAGCAGCTCCAATGATAATCTCTTCGATGATGCCCGGTTTAATGGAAATGTTGATTTTGATGGTGGGGGAAATGTTGGCCAAATTGCCTTCTTCAAAAGCATCGGGTGCAGGAATAGGATTGTTGAACCAATCGATAGTCCCTGATGGGATAAAATCTTTGGTTTCGACTGTGAAAATGGAATTGAGGCTAGGAGGCATGAGGGCGTCCTGCGGAAGGAAGAGGGCACGATGATGTAGTGCGTCCCAGGGAGAGTCCGGGCGTTGTAGCTCTTCTAGTATTTCTTCGTAGCATTGGAAACGACGGGAATATAATGGGTCTTGAGGAGTGATCTCAGCTCTAGTGTGATTTCCCTCTGCTGGTGAAGCAAGGGGAGAGGTGCGAGCAGAAGGTGAGGGTTCGCTCGTCATGAACCATATGTTGAAGCACTGAGGGGTACCCATGATGGTTGGATGAATAATCTCTGTAGGGGGATGAGCAGGAGAGTTGGGGGGGTTATGGGGTAAATCCTCAGATACTTCACCTAAGAACCAAGGGGGGGTTGGGAGTGCCTCGGGTTCAGGTGAAATGACGTGAAAATCCACCAGTAGCGAAGTAAGGTCAATTAATGTCTCTGCTGGTTGGTGTAGCAGGGCTAATTGACGTTGCCAATATTCGATGATCATCGGACACTGGTATGTAAAATGAGCCAAGGAATCGCAAAGAGAGCAAGGGCATCTCATGCGTTCATTGACTGAAGTGGTGACATAGCGAATGTCGGTGAGCAGTGTTGTGGATGACGTAGCAGGGCGTGGGTTGTTTTGAAAGTCTCGGCTTATGATAGCTAATGCCTACCGAAAACAAGGTAGTGCTGGACAATGATGGGTGTAATGGCCATACTCAGAACAAATGGCACATGAGAACTTGGTCTTCAACCCTTTACTACTGGGAGGTTGAGTTGTAGCAGTAGTAATGGGTGGTGTCTGGGTTGAATTGGGGGGAATCAAATTCTGTAATTCCGGTAGTGATGGGCAGTTGTTGGTTTGGTGACCCTCTTTGTCACATAATGCGCAAGGTGGTGAGATGCGTGGAGGAAGTGGAGCGGTGGGCTCCTTCTTTTGTTTTCTACCCCTAGCGGTAGCAGGGGGGGTAGGGAGTATGGGGGTAGTGGGGGTAGTGGGAGTGACGAAAGGAATCGTCATGGGGAGTCCTTCCTGTGGGCGAGGGACCATTTCAGGTGGATGTAAGTACCACACTGGGATTGCTAACACCATATTGGGTAAGGTGAGCGTTGCGGCTACCTGGAAATATTCTACACCGGGTGGGGGGTAAAATAAGGGAATTTGAGTGAGGGGTCAGGAAACTGCTTCCCAGATGGGAGTAGGCCCCTGAGGGGGTGTTGATTCGTGGACTGTGGGGGTCGACGAGTTCGCAGGAGGCACCTGTGGGAGTGGTGCTGCGACTGTTGAGACATCAGGAATGACTGAAGCCTCCTGAGGAGGATGAGAATCCTCCTGAAGAGTTTCCTTAGAGGAAACGATGCATACTTGGCTAGGGGGAAGGAGTGGTGGTGCTCCATGGTACGTCCCTAACAAGGATGGATCCTTGAAAATCCCAGGACCCATCTCGATGAGTGGATATACGTATTTGTTTGAATGAATGAGAGGAAGAATGTTATCGAGATTGGCAGATGGGTTAGGCTCGTAATGCGAGACTTGGTCAATGGTCACAATATTCCCGTTATGAGGGAACATGATTTTCCAAAAGACTGATGATGCCACTGCCTTCATAGAAGACATGTAGGTACGTCCAAACAAGATATTGTAATCGAGTTGAGCGTCGATAACTTCAATGTCAATGAGAATGGTTTTTCCCCCGAGTTCTACGGGGACATTTTGAAAGAGCCCTTCGGGGGATGATGGTCCCCCGTCATAAGCTCACAATGTGATGGCGGAGGGTAAGAGGTCCGGGGAACCAAGTTTCTGCCATACTGTTTTGGACATGATGCAGGTAGATGCCCCTTCATCGATGATACACCGATGGACGGTGATGTTCCGTATTTTTACTGGTATTTGAATAGCGACGGCGGCGGGAAGACGAGGTTCGCAGCTATCAAGGTCAAAAGTGATGAGTTGAGTATCGGCGGGGTCGACTGCCCCCAATGCGGAAAGTAGTGATTTCTGCTGCGTGGGACAAGTCTGGAGGACTTCTAGAACTAACATGGCAGCCGGGGATTGTGCTAAGTCATCTACCAAGCTGTAGTTATGTGCTGCCCTAGCCTGTGGATTGTGAACATTCCTGCGCAAGGGGATGCGAGGGATGCGTAATGGTGGTTCGACAGAAGGGTGAGGGATCATCAATGGGGGTCCCGCTGGTGTAGAGTTTTCTTCTGAAGAGATGGGAGTAGACTCAGTTGTTGCAGGATACTGACAATTGCGTGTTTGCAAAAGGATTTCTTCCTCACTGGTGAGGAGAATTGTACGCTCTACTGGATTGTTGGGGTTATGATATTGGCCCACCTGAGGTGGGGGATGCTGCGTGTCCTATTGGATGTTTATGACACCTTGGTGTGGGATAGGATTTTGCAGTACCGCAGGAGGAGGTTGTTGCGTGTATTGTTGTTGTGCCTGTTGAGGCGCAGGTTGCGCAGGAGAGGGAGGGAGGCTTCCAGAGTCTTTCAACCTTTTGAAATAAGCGATTTGGGGGCAATGGTGAGTGTAATGACCGTACACGCCACAAAGAGCGCAAGGGTGGATGGTTTTAACAGTATTCCATCCTTGGCGTTTGTTGTTATTGTCCCCCTCGGGGTTTTGGTTCCCTTGGTTCTGGTTTCCCCCAGTGGGTGGATGCTGTGGGGGTTGATTCCCGCCTTGACCTGGGTTGTTATTGTTCCGGTTCCATCCTTTCTTCCTGTTATTGTTTGATGGGTGGGTGGGGTTGGCGGTATTTAATTGTTCAAAATTCTGGTATTGTTGAGCAGCATAGGGTTGAACAAAGTTTACCCCCGCTTGAGGATGTGGGGGAGCCATGGGTTGTGGAGGACCCGGAAAGGGAAAGTAAGGGTTCTGTGGTGGTGCGGCTCCATAAGGTACATAGGAAGGCATGGTGCTTTCACTAGTACTATAAGGTGATGTGGAGGGAGGACCACTAGTTGAGGGCATAGGTGGATGTATGGGAGGTGCCGGTGGTGGTCCACTGATGGG
Source organism: Picea engelmannii (assembly GCA_009831015.1). Taxonomy (NCBI): domain Eukaryota; kingdom Viridiplantae; phylum Streptophyta; class Pinopsida; order Pinales; family Pinaceae; genus Picea; species Picea engelmannii. The sequence goes on along the minus strand of ML805056.1, from coordinate 53,104 downwards.
TGGAGGTATAGCAACAGGATAGGGCTGTTGATAAGGGGGTGGGGGGAAATAAGGAGTGCCCCCATATGTCGGCGGGTATTGAGGTGTTCCATACATCGATGGTGGTTGGGGTTGTGGACCATGGTGTGTGGTGGCACCTATTAGTTCGTCTGCTGAGTGAGACATCCCAGGTTTGTCCTGGCCAAATGGAACAGGTTTAGGAAGATCAGGAAGCACTATGTACAAGTATCCTGACTGTGCATAAATGAGGTCATATTGTTGAGGCTTGCTGATGGCTTCTTCTTCTGACTATGGGAAGGTAGAAGCTACATCCTTACCAAGGAGAGCGACAAGTGATCTAAGAAACCAATCAAGGCATTGTTGTTTGGTGGTTTCTGCTTTACACAAACTACGTCGCCTACGCCACTCATGAATGTGGTCAGCAATGTGGGTGGATGAGGACTGTTTGAAATTAGACAGTAGTTCAAGACCATTGTCATGGTGGATGGGTAATTGGAAGAAAGTTAAGAATGCTTTGGCTAAGGATTCAAAGGTCATATGGGACCCTGATTTTTCTTCGACGTACCATTTGGTTGATGGGCCAATAAGTGTGCGCTGAAATAATCGCAGTCTGACGGAATCCTCCATGATGCTATTGGAAGAACACCATAGATGAAAGGTCATGACATGATTGGCAGGGTCATCCCCTACCTTTCCTTCAAATTTTGGTATGTCTGAAGGAAGTTTCGTTGGCATTGCAGGCCATGTGGCGTCATGCAATATAGGATCATTGGTGAGCTTGGTGAGATCTGGTATGTTGAGAGAGGCCAAGTATAGCATCTGTAATGGGGTAGGAATGTTAGTTCCAGCCATAGTGTGTTGTGAACCTGATCCTTGATGGGGACTAGGTGGGTTGGTGCTTCCTCCTTGAGAGGAAGTGGATCCCCCGCTTCCGTGCAAAGGAGAGCAAGTGACTGTATGACCTTGGGAATTGGACCCAAGTAAGGTAGAACCAAGCACAACTGATCCTAAGATGGTAGCACTCATAGGAGTGTGTGAAGGAGGTACCGATGAGTGGGTACGACCAGATACTCCCCCTAAAATAGGAGGAAGGTTGAGCAAGCGTTGTGAACAACGGGGGTTCTGTGGTTCCCCTATGATGTCAGACTAGTTGTGTGAATGTGTGCAACAAGTGTTGAGAGAAATATATAGAACCAAGAGTCTTTGATGTGACTGTTTTTTACACAATATATATATCAAAGTCAAACTATAATCAGATGTGCATCATACATAAATGAGAGAGAAACATATATATGGGTAAGAGGGTTTTGTCCGCGTGGGGGAATCAAAACATAAAGCAAATGCTTGTGTCCTAGAAGACGTAACGTCCTTCCTCTCAAATAGCACTGGACCTTCCAATACCTCTCAACAGTGGGGTCTGAAGTCACCGGAAGAGACACTAGTGAAGGATGAAATAACTAGTTATAATGAGGGGTAGAGGGTGCAATATCCCGAAAGAGCTGGCGATACCTCCCAATAGCCACACAAAATCCAGTCAAGGTGCGATTGCAGCCCACGACCGCCACCTGGGTAGATGTCCTAAAATTGGTCACTAGGTACCTCGGTCCAAGCGCAACATTTAGATTTTTGGCCTAAGAAATGGGTCACGGGTTGGATCCCGTCCAAGAGGTGGGTGCCTCAAGGGGGGACGCACAGAACAACCGGACCTCGGCCTTCGACCCTTCACGGGTATCTCCCTACCTTATGGTGATTGGAACACTGGACTTGGAGGATTTGAAAGTTCCCTATTTGTCAACTTCTATGTTTGAAATTGTGAGAACCAGATAATGGGGGGTTATTTGGATGCCTACCCCCGAAATCCAACCTAGACTAACATTTTCTTTTGGCACCTCCTGTGGAGGACAACTTAGTGAGTTGTTAAAAAAAAAATATTTTAGATGAAATTGTTTTGTGAGGCTGGGGGTGAAAACCAACCTCTTTTGATTAAAAGTGGGAGTGGATAGACCGATCAAGAAAAGATGGGGTGTTTTCAGAATCCCTTTTGAGGAGACCTATTTAGACCACCACGTTTCGAGACAAGGCTATGTGAGTGCAAAGTGGATTTTGTGTGTGAGTGAAAGTGTACCAAATTTTAGTTATTTAGATGTCACCTTGCAACATGTGGACATCGCTTGGTCCTTTACAAGAGTTTTATTACCTAAATAAGCTAGATGTCATTGGTACAACCTTGCGGAATTTTAAAAGCCCTAGGAAACTAGCATGTGGACATTGTGGTCCG
>ML805056.1:0-48985 GCA_009831015.1 Picea engelmannii | reverse complement strand
AAGTCAGAAAGGAAAGAGACCGAAGTACAATCAAAGAAACTGAAAAAATTATAGGAGGTTTCAACCTAGAAAATGAGATTAACAAAATCAAAATACCAATACCTCTGGTTGAACTGGCAAAGAATCTCATTTACCGAAAATAAATCACCAAAATGATAAATTTTTCAGATATGGGAAGTTAAGATGATGTTATAAATTTGGAATATGATAAGCCTAATATAATTTTTGGTCCGCATTTTGAAGGGGCCAAATATACCGTTGCTCCTTTCTACATTACGCTAAACGTTCATGATCATCTGCTACATAATTGCATGTTTGATTCTGGAGCCTCACATAACATGATGGCCAAGGCTATTATGGATAGACTTTGCCTCAAAATTACCAGGCCGTACATAGACCTGTATTCATTTGATTCGAGAAAAGTTAAATGTGTGGGAATGATCAAAGACTTGGTAGTAAATCTTGCACAAATCCCAGTAAAAAAGTGTTCTAATGGATGTGGTTATTGTTGATATACCTCTGAAGTATGGTATGTTATTATCTAGGTCTTGGGGTGCTAAGATCGGAGGATCCCTTCAGCTAGACATGACATATGCCATGATTCCCATTTTCAGAGGATAGATCACCTGATTATACTAGGAAGCACGATTGTCATACATGGTAAGTGATCCACATAATCCTAGCAATTACCTTGTTTATGTAGCTGATAAAGATCTTGGAAATTGTATTTTATCAATTGATGACGATATAGATGAATTTGCTTAAGATTTCATAGAAAAAAATAAAACAGAAAAGGTAAAAGAAAGCGTATATAGTACCGGAACTTGGAAAATGTATTTCGATGGTGCTTCTTCATGTGAAGAAGCAGGTGCAGGAGTACTCTTTGTAGAACCTAGAGATGCATTTATCATTCCTTTCTCTTTTAGACTATAGTGGGACATAGAATACACAAATAATGTATGCGAGTACGAGGCCCTAGTTTTGGGATTAGAAGCCGCCAGAAAAATAAACATAAAAAACTTGGAAGTCTATGGAGATGCGGAATTAATTGTGAAACAAGTAAATTAACAGTATCAGTGCAAACACACTAGATTGAGATCTTATAGAAAATATGCTTGGGATTTAATGGAATTTTTTTTCTCGTCAGTTAATGTTCATTACATTCCCCGTACAAAAAATATGAAAGTTGATTCGTTAGCCAAAGAAGCCTCAACTTTTTCACCTCCTACAGCTTTAAAACTTAAGTATCACATAGAGATGAGGCACAAACCCTCCATACCGAACAATATACAACACTGGCAGGTGTTCGAATATGATGAACAGATCAAAAAATTCCTCGAAATGGTGGAAGACTTTGATGACATGCACATCGATCAAGAAAACCAGAACGATCAGACTTGGATTATGCAAGAAGGGGAAGATCCTCAAGGGTTCCAAGATAAGATTGCAAATCATCGCATGTTAGTACTAAAAAATAATCAAATCCCTAAAGGTCTAATTCCCCTAGAAATATTATTTGACCATAATGATATGCCATTGAAATCTACATTGCAGCCTCAGCCAGAGGAGGTCGAAGATTGTGATATAGGCACTAAATAAAATCCTAGAATAGTAAAAATATCAAAATATCTTCCTCCTGAGATGAAAGGAAAATATGCAGATTTACTCGAGTAGTATAAAGACGTGTTTTCCTGGTCGTACGATGAGCTAAGAAATTATGACACCATTGTGATCGAACATGAGACTCCTTTAAAGCCAGTTGTTAAACCTTTCAGACAGAAGCTCAGGCAAATCAATCCCATATTATTACTCGTGGTCGAAAAAGAAGTAAAAAAACTCCTGGATGCCAAAATAATTGTACCACTCAGGTACTCTGAGTGGCTAGACAACCTAGTCTCGGTTAGGAAGAAGAGTGGAGAAATCAGATTGTGTGTAGATTTTAGAAATTTAAATAAATCATCTCTTAAAGACAATTATTCGCTACCCAAAATGGACCATGTTTTAGAAAAATTAGTCGGAGAAAATAGGATGTCCATGATCGACGATTTTTCTGGTTACAATCAGATTGCTGTCAATGAAAACGATAAAGAAAAAACAGCCTTCACCACCCCTTGGGGTACATTTATGTATGAAAAAATACCATTTGGTTTAATGAATGCATGTGTTACCTTCTAGCGAGCTATGGATATCTCCTTTGTCGACGAAAGAGATAAATTCGTGGTTATTTATCTTGATGATCTAACTGTTTTTTCTAAATCTGATGAAGATCATCTGGTACATCTCAAGAAAACGTTCAAGAAATGTCACAAATTTGGTTTGTCTTTAAGTCCCAAGAAGTGTCAGTTTGCAATGAAATAAGGTAAACTCTTGGGCCATATTGTATCTCAAGACAGAATTAAAATCAATCCTAAAAGGGTCTAAGCTATTGACACTATAAATATTCCTAGAAATGTAAAAGAAATCTAGTCATTTTTAGGGAAAATAATTTTTTTGAGGAGATTTATCCCAAAATTTGCTGAAATTGTGAAATTGATTATAGATATTCTCAATAAGAATAGCGAAGTTAAATGGACAGCCGAAGAAAAATCATCATTTGCACACATCAAGAAAATTTTAGGTGAAGCACCTGTACTGGCAAGCCCTGATTATCTCAAGGAATTTTTTATCTTCTCGTTTGCATACGAACACACAATCGCAACAGTACTCCTACAAAAGAACGAAGAAGGTTTCAAGCAACCAATAGCATTCTTTAGTAAAATCCTTAGAGACGCAGAATTGAAATATGACATAATGGAAAAACATGCATATGCTATGGTCAAAGCACTAAAGGCTTTCAGAACCTACGTGTTACACTCCAAGATAATTGCATATGTAACCACCAATTCCATTAAAGACATATTGGTTCAACCTGATAGTGATAGGAAGAGGGGCCGATGGATTGCTAAGATTCAAGAATTCGATTTAGAGGTAAAACCGACAAAACTTGTAAAAGGATAAGGTTTGGCTAAGCTACTAGCCGAATCAGATTTCAAAGCACTTGGTATAAATAATATACAATAGTATGAAGGATGTTTGGATATAGACCAAATAACCACAACCAGTATAGAAGATAATTTTACGACTTCGATGTGGTACAAAGATATAGTATCTTATCTTTTGAATTTGAAATGCCAAAGTGATATGACTCCATCTAAAGCTAGAACGTTGAAATTGCATGCTGTGAATTACTATATTTCAGAGAGCCAATTGTATTGGAAAGACCCTCTAGGTTTTCTACTAGTTTGTCTAGTAGAATCTGAGACCGAAAGGATCATAAATGAATTCTACAAGGGGGTGTGCGAAGGACATCATGCGTGGAGAGAAACGTCTTATAAATCTTGACAGAGGGATATTATTGGCCTAAATTATTCACAGATGTAAATGCCAAAGTCAAAGGCTGTAATTCATGCCAATTATTCATAGGCAAGCAGAAACTCCCAGCACTACCTATGGTCCTGGTTAAAACGAAAGCTTTGTTCCAACAATGGGGGTTGGATTTTATAGGCGAAATAAATCCACATTCCAGTGCACAACACAAATGGATCCTGACCACTACAAATTATTTCACCAAATGGGTAGAAGTTATTCTGACTAGAAAATCCATAGATTCAGTGGTGATAGACTTCCTGGAAGAAAATGTATTATCTAGATTTGGTTGTCCCCGAAATATAGTTACAAATAATGCCCATGCATTCAAATCTATGGCAATGGTCAGTGTTAATCCCTAAAGTTGCACATGACTATGAGAGGGAAATCTAAGGCATCATCGATTTATTTCAAAAGTGTTTTTAAGGTTTTCATGGTTTGGTTTTGAATGAGGTGGTTGAAAACTGGTTCAAAGGTTATAAAACAAACAAGAAAATCAGAATAAGAACAGAAGATATCCCATTAACTGGTTAAAAGGTAGTCACATAGATGGATTAGACCAATAAGAAAAAGAGAAAATGAAGTGCCCAATTTTTCAACTTCACATAAATTCTTATCTCAAAATATCATTAAGAAACAATAACATCAGTCTGAAATCAAAACTTGAAAATAATCACCACAACAAGTTCCTTACTGTATTAATCAATAATCAAGAAAACAAATGCATTGCAGTTTGAAGCATGAAGAGAGAAGAAAAGAGTAGAAAAGAGAGTCTAACCATCCATATGAATTTTCTATTAAGTGTCAAATAGAACAATAATTTCTTACAAGGTGTTTCCAAAATAAGTCCTCTGGATTTCAAATCCCCCCCCCTTCTTAACTTCTCCTTCTACAGAGTTTATATAGAAACAATACATAATTATCAAGATCCAAAAGAAATGGATCTGAAAACCTCCACATCTTTATTTAGTTTATTGTTTCAAATAATCAAGGATAATATAAAATCTGATCACCAAGTCGGATTGATGAGGTGGCTGGTCAACTGTTGTCCATGAGATTTTTTAGGAAAATAAATCTGGCAAATTCCTTAAAACTAGGGTCCAACACTATCTTTGTATCTCCCGAATGGTGATAGATGTGTAAAACCCGAGAGGGTTTTTTTTGAAGGGGCTCATTTTCAACAATAACCTCTTTTTTTTTCCAAAAAATCATCTTCAGCTGTTCTGCAACCGCTCCCAAAATTACTAACTAAAACAGGAAATTATGTATTGTGAAATCTCAGAAAATTAGGCCTCAAAGATATATTTGAATATCTTAAACTGTGTTTTCTATGTAAAAACTGAGAGAGATTTTTGTGAAGGGACATGTTCCCAACAAAAACCTCTTTTTGTTTCAACAAATTCATCTCCAACTATTTTGCAACCACTCTTGAAGATAAAGACTAAAACAGGTAAAAAATAAAGTATTTCCTATAGATTTTTCAGAAAAATAGGCCTCAAAGATAAATTTGGCTCTATTAAAATGTGATTGCTATGTAAAAACTGAGAGAGGTTTTTGTGAAGGGACATGTTCCCAACAAAAACCTCTTTTTTTTCAAGAAATTCATCTCCATCTGTTCTGCAACCTCTATTGAAGATAAAGACTAAAACAGGTAAAAAAATAGAGTATTTCTTGTAGCTTTTCTGGTTCTGCGGAATAATAGCCTTTGTCATCATAAAATAGTTCTTCAACTTTTGATGATTTGGTGTTTTCTCTTGTTATAGGTCTTGTATAATATTGAGCATTTTTTTTTCCTTTCCCTGTTGTCTTACCCACATTTTTATTTTCTTTTTCTTTCCTGTGTAATGGAGGTATTTCTGTTTATTCTTGACTGTGGGTTTAATTGGATTTACATTGTAATATTCATCTCTATCTACTTCCATATTTATGTTTGCATCATAAAATGTTTTGATCTTTGCATCCAGTTTGGGTCTCTTACCTTTTTTGGTTCTTCTCACCCTGATATCAGACATTTCCTCTTTAACAAGAGTTTCATCAACTGGAATACTTTGTTTCTATGTAATAGCCCTTTTCCCTTTGCCTCTTTTCTGTTTGTTGGGTTGTGGATCAGGATTCAGGGATTGGATCAACCAACTCTAGGGTTTTTGTACCTCCCTCAGAGCAACAACAACTAGAGTCTTAATTAACACTTGATGAAGCAAGCTATTCTTTGCAGTGGCGGGGTGTGATTGCACCCTTTTTTACATCTTTGCTAGGGTTTTGAGTAGAAAGTAAGGAATATTTAAAGGATAATCTATATTTAGATGCATTAACAGCCTAATGTGGTAGATTTAAATCAATGAAAATATGCCTTCGCGGGTGATATACCTGTGGATGATGATTAAAGCAGTGTGCCATTCCTGTGTAATCCAACTGTGAGGGACTCCCTTTCTCCAATATGGGTTTTGCGTATCTGGTAGCAAAAATTGATTGATAAAGTTTGTGACTACATGTTCCTTTTTCCACAATCATTCTCCTCCAACTACCAATCTGCAAGCTTTGGCGATTGTTTGTTCTATCACCAGCATCAACAAATTTCCGATCTCCACTTCGAAACCCTCGAAGTTCTGTGAAAATGCCATATATACCTGCTCGTCATAACCTTGGAAGGTGGCGAGGAATTCGAACTAGCCAGTGTCTTTAAACCTCTGCGCCATCTACAGATATTCTTCGAGAAGCTCAGCACCTTCGGGTTCCAATTTGACAACTTGCCCACTTCTCTTAGGTGCCATATTAATAACACGATGTTGCAACTTGGCACTATTCAGAAGTTGAATTTACAACCTACAACCATTAGCATATAACAGTTTCTTCTGGAAAATACCTAGGCTTATAATTCAACAAATTAGAACGACAAGTGACAGAATCATATAATGATGTTTGGAAATTGACTGATTTGAAAAGGGTCTTTGAAGGTACAAAATGATCCCATTGTGTAATAATGCGAACTGTAGAATGATTCAAGAGATATCGTGGGACACATGTGGATTATCAGTCCACAATTTATGTAATCATAACAAAATTAGGGTGGTTGGCACTTATCATGGCATGATTATATTGGCGCTACGGGAATAATGTTATTCTAGTAGCGCTATTAATGACTTGGCAGAATTTTGAATTTGCAAGATTCAAATAGGCATATGATGTGACACATCTTGTAAAACCATGTCTTAAATCTCCCAAACTTAAGGAAACTATTCAAAAAGCTAAAATGTGAAACATAACAAACTGAAAACAAAGATTAAAATTAAACAAAAGAAAACAATGAAGTGTAGGTAGGGAGGGTTTAGGATTATAGTTTCTCACTAAATAAAAAGTAGAATTAGAGACTAACATTGGATCCTTCTGGGGATGATGCTCTCCTTGTGATACATCAAGACCAAGCAGACCACTACGCCTTTCTATTCTATCCATCTGTGCAACTTGACCCTACAAATATTCAACTCTGCAAACATCCACAATTTTTTTCTATGCCTAGTCCATTCGGCTTGTGGAGTCATTCAATATCATTCAAATATGGCCCAAAATTCTGAAAATCTTCTCCTGATTTGAAGCCAAACTACCCTTGCCAATAGTTCCTTATATACATGGGGCATGGAGTCTTTATTTCAAAACTGAAACCAAATTTTCTGCTGTAAATTAATAGACTGAAAAGAATTTCATACTTGATGGTGAGCTTATTCTTCTATTTATTCCTACTTCTAACCAGTGAAAACTAGCTTATCATGTGAAATCATCCTTCTAGTGAAGCCATGATATCATCAAATCATTTACCAAAGATATTTCAACACAGATAGAAATCAGAGAAGAATTCTTTATGTATAAGAGAATTTTAATTTGTAACACATACCTACAACCATCTTCTGATTTAATTCCAAAATTAGCAAGGTTGAACTCTTATAAGAAACATAACTCCATATAAATGGCTACTAGATCATAGAATGAAGTAGATTGATAACTGAAAATGGTTACCTATGCTTGCTTCTCGATATTTCCATATACTAGTTCCAACTGTTCATGACTAATGTGCAGGTTGTTTTCATAAATTTGTTGCTCAGCTTCTGTCACCATAAATATAACAGGTTGTTGATAACCTTCATAAATAATGTTATGTGTATAATATTTATCAACAAAATGCCGAGGAAATACTTGTTCTTTATACCCATCATAAACATGAACTTTTTCATTCAAATCCAAAACACCATGTGCATTAGAGATGAGATCAAATGTGTCTACTACTATGGAATCTTTGTCCTTGTCATCAATTGAATCTTGATGATCTTCCTCAACAACATAATGTTCATCCTTACCATCAGAAGACATTTTTTATTTATGGTGAATATGTTTCTCAAATATATCACAACAATTTTCAAAAAGACTTTCAGCTGAAAATGTTTCTTTACAAAATATATTGAAAGCATTATGAAAATTTTTCAAAGAGTTGATACTGGTGGCTGGAAGAGATCTGCACCAATCTAGGGATGCTCCCTTCAATGAGTATCTAAAAATCTTGTTATGAACATCCTCATGCACAATCTAACATTCACAAATAAGCTCATGGAAATCTAGCAGATGTTTAGCCGGTACCTCCCAATCTTCTCCTCTAAATGTAGGAAGGGAACCTTCCCATTCACCTATGCTAATAATTGGGTTTGGAAAACCAACTACATCTGAAAAGTCACAAAAGGCCAACCTTTGAGCCAAAATGGCTTCCATACTTGGATCCCCAGTGGAGTCGCCTATTAATCCTTAGACAATGGAGTCGCCATGGTGAAAGATCTGTAGTCATGTATCTTCCCTCTTCCCATTCACCATCAAGAAGAGGATCTGATCGTTGTCATTCTCCCAGGGAAGATATCTTCATTGCTTCATCCCCGACAATGACGCCAAAAGATGTTAGCCCCTAAAGTTTCACTTGACTATGAGAGGGAAAGCTAGGGCATCATCAATTTATTGAAAATGTGTTTTGAAGGTTTTTATGGGTTTTTTTTTAATGAGGTGGTTGAAAACTGGTTCAAAGGTTATAAAATAAACAAGGAAATCATAATAAGAACATAAGATATCCCATTGATTGGTTAATAGGTAGTCATATAGATGGATTAGACCAATAAGAAAAAGAGAAAATGAAGTGTCCAATTTGTCAACTTCACATAAATTCTTATCTCAAAATATCATTAAGAAACAAGAACATCAGCCTAAAATCAAAACTTGAAAATAATCACCACAACAAGTTCCTTATTGTATTAATCAATAATCAAGAAAACAAATGCATTAAAGTTTGAATAATGAGCTCAAGCATGAAGAGAGAAGAACTAAGTAGAAAAGAGAGTCTAACCATCCATATGCCTTTTCTATTAAGTGTCAAATAGAACAATAATGTCTTACAAGGTGTTTCCAAAACAGGTCCTCTGGATTTCCAATTACCCCCCCCGGCTTCTTAACTTCTCCTTCTACAGAGTTTATATAGAAACAATACATAATTATCAAGATCCAAAAGAAATGCATATGAAAACCTCCTCATCTATATTTATTTTATTGTTTCAAATAATCAAGGAGAATATCAAATCTGATCTCCAAGTCAAATTGATGAGGTGGCTGGTCAACAGTTGTCCATGAGATTGTTTAGGAAAATAAATCTGGCAAATTCCTGAAAACTAGGGTCCAACAATATCTTTGTATATCCTAAACAGTGATAGGTGTGTAAAAACTGAGATAGGTTTTTGTGAAGGGGTTTGTTCCCAACAAAAAAATATTTTGGTTTCAAAAAATTCATATCCATATATTCTTCGACTGCTCCCAGAATCACTGACTAAAACAAGAAATTATGTATTGTGAAATCTCATAAAATTAGGCCTCAAAGATACATCTGAATCTATTAAAATGTGATTTCTGTGTAAAAAATGAGAGAGGTTTTTGTGAAGGGACATGTTCCCAAAAAAAACCTCTTTTTGTTTCAATAAATTCATCTCCATCTATTTTTGAACCTCACTTGAAGATAAAGACTAAAACAAGTAAAAAACAGAGTATTTCCTGTAGCTTTTTCAGAAAAATAGGCCTCAAAGATAAATTTGAATCTATTAAAATGTGATTGTTGTGTAAACACTGAGAGAGGTTTTTTTGAAGGGACATGTTTCCAACAAAAAACTCTTTTGGTTTCAACAAATTCATCTCCACCTATTCTACAACCTCTCTTGAAGATAAAGACTAAAACAGGTAAAAAAACAGAGTATTTCGTGTAGCTTTTTTGGTTCTGCAGAATAATATCCTTTGTCATCAGAAAAAACTGCTTCAACTTTTGATGATCTGGTGGTTTCTCTTGTTATAGGTCTTGTATAATATTGAGCAATTTATTTTCCTTTCCCTGTTGTCTTACCCACATTTTTATTTTCTTTTTATTTCTTGTGTAATGGAGGTATTTATGTTTATGCTTGACTATGGGTTTAATTGGATTTACATTGTAATATTCATCTGTATCTACTTCCATATTTGTGTTTGCATCAGAAAATGTTTCTATCTCTACATCCAATTCGAGTCTCTTACCTTTGCTAGTTCTTTTCACCCTAATATCAAACATTTCCTCTTTAACAAGAGCTTCATCAACTGGAATACTGTGCTTCTATGTAACAACCCTTTCCCTTTGCCTCTTTTTTGTTTGTTGGGATGTGGATCAGGATTCAGGGATTGGATCAGCCAACTCAAGGGTTTATGTACCTCCCTCAGAGTAGCAACAACTGGAGTCTTAATTAAGACTTGATGAAACAGGCTACTATTTACAGTGGCGGGGTGTGACTGCACCCTTTTTGACATATTTTCTAGGATTTTGAGTAGAAAATAAGGAAGATTTAAAGGATAATATCCATTTAGATGTATTAACAACCTAATGTGGTAGATGTAAATCAGTGAAAATCTGCCTTTGCAGGTGATATACCTGTGGATGATGATTAAAGCAGTGTGCCACTCCTGTCTAATCCAACTATGAGGGACTCCATTTCTCCAATCCAGGTTTTTCTTATCTGGTAGAAAAACTTGATTGACAATTTTTGTGACTACATGTTCCTTTTTCCACCATCATTCTCCTCCAACTACCAATCTACAAGATTTTTCATTTGTTTGTTCTGTCACCAGAATCAACAAATTTTAGATCTCCACTTCGAAACCATCGAAGTTTTGTGCAAACGCCATAGATACCTATTCTTCATAACCTTGGAAGGTGGTGAGGAATTTGAACCAGCCATTGTCTTTAAACCTCTACGTCATCTGTGGATATTCTTTGAGAAGCTCAATGCCTTTGGGTTCCAATTTGACAACTTTCCCACTTCTCTTAGGTGCCATATTAATAATACGATGTTGCAACTTGGCACTGTTCGGAAGTTGAATTTACAACCTGCAACTGTTAGCATATAACAGTTTCTTTTGGAAAATACATGTGCTTATAATTCAACAAATTAGAACGACGCATGACAAGATCATTTAATGATGTTTGGAAATTGACTGATTTGAAAAGGGTCTTTGCAGGTACAGAATGATCCCATCGTGTAACGGTGCAAACTATAGAATGATTCAAGAGATATCATGGGACACATGAGGATTATCAGTCCATTATTTATGTAATCATAAAAAAATCAGGGTGGTTGGCACTTATCATGTCATGATTATATTAGTGCTACGGGAATAATGTTATTCCAGTAGCACTATTAATGACTTGGCATAATTTTGAATTTGTAAGATTCAAATAGGCATATGAAGTGACACATCTTGTAAAATCATGTCTTAAATCTCCCAAACTTAAGGAAATTATTCAAAAAGATAAAATGTGAAACATAACAAACTGAAAACAAATATTAAAATTAAACAAAAGAAAATAATGAAGTGCGGGTAGGGAGGGTTTAGGATTAGAGTTTCTCACTAAATCAAAAGAAGAATTAGAGAGTAATAGACAACTTTTTCCATAAGTTCAATATTATATTGGGTCACTCCACAGAATACTACCCCCAAGGCAACGGGCTAGTTGAATCATCAAATAAAATATTAATTACCATAATTAAGAAGGTGTTGAATGAAAATAAAAAATCCTAGCATGTGCATTTGAACTACGCCTTGTGGGCGAATCGGATAGGAACCAAGAAATCGATTGGCACTTCTCCATTTCAAATGGTATACGGGAGTGATGTGGTATTACCCATAAACCTGGCTCTACCTATGATGAAACTTTGGCAAGATGAAAAAGTAGAACCAAATCATATCACAAGAAGAATAAATAAACTGATTTAAGTTCAGCAGAATAGGGCTGAGGTGGACGAAAGGCTATATAAATATCAAGACAACATGAAAGAACTGTTCGATCATAAGGCTAAATATAGAGAATTCCTCCCTGGTGATCTGGTTTTGAAATGGGATGCTATGAGGGAAGACTCATAAAAACATGGAAAATTTGATCATATCTAGTATGGACCATTCAAAGTCACAACTTCTGAAGGGAAGAACTCATTTCTGTTAGAAAATTTGGACGGTAAAATTCTCAACGCCCCTATCAACGGGCATTATATGAAGAACTATATGAAATAAACGATTTCCAAAATTCCACTATATCTATCGGTTTGTGTTTTCTGTCTTTATAGTTTTTCGGTAATTTTTACTTTCACCGCAAATAAAACAGGTTAGTGATCTCCTAGAAATAGAGATATAAAATATTCAACACATTGAATTCTATCAATCTTAAAACCCTGACACTTTTCATGTTGTCTTCTTGCAAGATTCTGGTCTACAGCCCAAATGTTAAATAGAAGAAAATGGATGGTCATGTATCGAGAAATTGTTTCACTCGAAACAGGGGATAAAAGAATAATTTAATAAGATGAGAACGAAGTAGTAAGTCAAAGGTATGAATTTACAAACTGTCTAAATTTTAAATGAATATCACCTAAGTGAAACAACGTTCTCATGAGTATGAACATATTCGCTCAAGGTATCATCAGAGAATGGAATTTTATATGGATCATAAAGGATTCCTCTAGATAAGATAAAAATAAGTAAAATAAACAGGAGAAGTAAAGTGACCTCAAAAAGCGTTCCAAGAGTCATTATTGCATTTATACAACTATGTTTATGAAATCCAAAGCCTTCTCTGTCATCCTATTTCGATCTGTGGTATCTTCCCCTTGACCCCAGATGCCTTCCCATGACTTCCACAAAGGAATGAGAGGTTACACTTTAGCTCTGAATGATGACAAACGAATCTTTAGAAGAAAGGCAAGTCCTCACGACTCCTTAAACTCTTACTGAACAAAGATATGTATAGGCTAATCTTAACTCTCTTATTTCTTTTAACAGGTTCTAAAAAAAATTTAGTATTGCTCAAAAGAAGGTCCCTGGAAATAAAATTCCCCGATAAGTTTTCCTGCAGACTAAGATGTTTTGAATGCTGAAAAGAAACTGATCCAGAGTAATTGGTGCAGACCCCTTTCCCTCGGGTCGAGATCAGTGCAATATTTTTTCCAAACCACACAAAGAGTTGATTAAACCCTTTGTTTACGCCATGAAATATTTCGGGCTTCACGAGTTGGAGGTTATTGAAGAAATGTCACAACTTTTACAATCGTCGAAATCTGAAACATCAATGAAGGTTCACTCCTCCAACGCAAAGAGCACATGCCACCTATTACCCACTAGTTTCGGCTTTCGAGAGTTTGAGTGAATAGCCAAAAGTCATTCCTCTTCCCTTATAATTCCTCGAACTCCGAAATGCCAGAATGTTGAAATAGTCTCAACGTCCCATGGAATTTGAGATTTATGTCCTTTTAGGATTTTTTCTGAAGCTTGACCCCTCCTTTGATTTCCATCGCACGTATCCTCTGACTGATACTTGGGACCCACCTTTCGACGTTTCTCTCTTCGTAATTTTGGGAGTTGTGTTGACCGTGTAACTCCACTTCTTGAGTCCTAAAACCCCAAAACCCGATTGGTACCCAACGAGTGTTGTACCTCAACCTTTTCGGGAATTTTTTCCTTTCCCTCTTTGGGATTTCGCGAACCAGGAGTTTGAAACTCTCGATTCCAAAGTCACTTCCTCCTCTACTTCCTAAACCCCGGAAAGCCGAAATGCCAAAATTCCACTCCAAAGACATGCCATGTTTCATGACTTCAGGATTTTCAATGCAAAGGGCCCCGGCTCCTTGTCATTAGAATTTCCAGAATTTCACACCTGAAAAATCCCTTTGAGATTCATAAATTAGAGTGACCAAGGATTTTGGCCTGCACTCCAACCTTACGAACCCCGAATTCCCAAAATGATCTATCGACTCAAACTGACCATGATCAACAGTTCACGTTGACTCTTGATGTCAGGGTGGCAGATTCATCAACTCCTAACCACCTTACATCTCCTCTGGATCCTACGGTCCTCGCGATTTCGCGAGTTCTCCACGGAGAATTCTGACCACTAGATGCACTCCTTAATGACTTCTACCCAAACGACTCGGTGTTCACCCTCCTGAACTTGACTTCTATGAGACAATTTCGATCTCTATCTCCCTTTGAGCACTTCAAAGGTGTTATCCTTCCTGAGCTTTCACTTGTAAACTCAAGCTTCTCAAAATGATCCCTGCTCGCACTCCTTGCAACAAATCTTCCACTAACCTCTAGTTATTTGAGTCTCCGACCCTGTGCACTCTTGGCAATGGAAATCTCTCAATATTCTTTCTGGATTTATAAAATCCAAGGCTTGAATTGGCCTATGCACACCTTGCATGACTCTATGCTTCACCTCCACTTCAACTGGTATGAGAACAACGGTATCTCTCCTGAGCTTTCTGAGATAAAACACATACCCTCATCAACGCACACCTTGCGGACGTTCACTGCACTCCTTGTAGGAATTCTTAGGAAGAGAAACAATTGAAACTCAATCTTCTCCTCTCTCAGAATTCATACATTCAACATGAAATCATACACACAATGTAGCATTGAAACAAATGCATAACAGAGAAACAAATCAACTGTAAACATACCATTTAACAAATGTAAATAGTAAGCATCATAACACCATGAAAGTTGGGTCAAAGCTTCATATATTAACTCAAGTGCTCCTATACATGGGTTCTTCTTTATAGCTCTCTACTACAACTCTCCATCTTATGAATTCTGAATGATCATAAAAAATTACAATGATACAAGGGTGAGGGTGTCTATATCCGTTTTCCCTCGTATACTTCTAAGCTGTCTAATCTATTAAATTAAATCTACCTACTTGCATTCATTACACATAAATGCCTCCACTTTCTATAGATGAGAGCAACGCTCAATATCTATTTACAATATCTAGATATAAATATAAGTACGCTTCCCTTAGCTATTACATTAATTTCCATTCATTAATCTCAAAGCACTTCAAAATGTGCGCTAGTGGTTTTCCAGCTATCTCCCGCTTTTACGTTACTTGCTTGGCTGGCTGCTTACGATGCTCCTGCATCATACTCCCTTGCTTCAAAATTTTCATGAACTCCTGCTCATGAGCTCTTGCACGGTCTGTCCATGCCTATGAATTGCTGCTTCATCCTCCCAACTAGAATCTTCAAATGGATGTCCTTTCCACTTGACCAAGTATTCAAAATACTCTTTTCTCCTGGCCTTTTTGCTAACCCTTTTGTCAATTATTCTTTCCATTTGTGGCTCTATAGCTACAGGCATTTGTTTTGTCCATTGAATTTATTTCTATTCCTCTTCTTCTCCCGCTCCTTCATCTTTGTAAGGGTACAAATCTGCAACATTGAATATCGGTGAGATTCCCACCCCATCGGGTAATTCAATCTCATATGCGTTTGCCCCAAATTTCCTTATGACCTTGCACGATCCAATATTTTTCATCTTCATCTTATTATACATTCCCCTTGGGAACCTTTCCTTCCTCAGATGCGCAAGAATCATATCACCAACTTGAAATTGAAGTTCTCGCCTGTATCAATCTGCTCTCTGCTTGTATTATTGACTTGAACTCTACAATGACTCCTTAACTCGGCTGTGAAGCTCCTTCATTCCTTCTACAAAGTCCTCTGCACTAGCTCTCCTGAATTCATTTTGTTCTGCATCTTTCAATTCAAAAACTCCCCTTGGCTGCATTCCATATACAATTTGGAATGGAATCTTCCCTATGATTGTATTGGGTGAATCAGTATAAGCGAATTCCGCTTGTGGCAGAATGTGATCCCATTGACTATGGTGTTCAGTCACTAAGCTTCTTAACAAATATCCCAAGCTCCTGTTCACGACTTCTATCTGTCCATCCATCTGAGGATGATACGTTGAGCTAAAAGACAAAATTTTCCCCAACTTCTTCCATAAGGTCCTCTAGAAATTCCCTATGAACTTGGTATCTCAATCAGACACGATACTCTTTGGCAAGCCGTGAATTCTGACGACTTCCTTGAAAAATAGGTTCGCTATATGAGTTGCGTCACTGGTTTTCTGGCATGGTATGAAATGTGCCATTTTTGAAAATCTGTCGACTACCACAAAGATCGAATCATATCCTCATTGTGTCCTTGGTAGTCCCAATACAAAATCCATTCTCACTGCATCCCACGACCTTTCAGGTATGGGTAATGGTTGGTACAACCCTGTGTTCTATCTTTTTCCTTTCGTGTGCTGACAAATTCTGCACTTGTCCACAAATTTCTTGACATCTGTCCTCATCCCTGGCCAAAAATATGAGCCATTCAACTTTTAGAATGTCTTTTCATGAACGAAATGTTTGACCAATCCTCCACTATGTTTTTCCTTCAGCAAATTCTCCCTCATGGAGCATTTCAGAATACATAGTTGATTTCCCCTTAACAATAATCCATCCTGGATCATGTATTCATTCCATTGACTTCTGTTCCTGAGAATTGGATTCTCAGATGCCTCATATGCCTCTTTAAAATCTAGGTCATCCCTATACATTTCTTTGAGGTTATCAAAACCCAAAGTCTTAACTCTGAATTCCTACATAGGAAAACATTTCCTGCTCAAAGCATCAACAACTTTGTTAGTAGTTCCAGAAATATGATTAATCACAAAAGTAAAATTTTGCATGTATTCAACCCATTTAGCATGTTTTTGGTTCAAATTCTCCTATCGAGTCACAAATTGCAAAGCATGATTATCACTGTACAAAAAAACTCCTTGGGAACCAAATAGTGTCTCCATTTCTTCAATGCTTGTATGACGACATATAATTCTTTGTCATATGTGGAGTACTTAATATTCACTTCATTATGTTTTTCACTGAAATATGTGATCGACCTATTGTCTTGGCTCAAGACCACTCCAATTGCAAATCCACTCGCATCACACCTGGCTTGGAATGTCTTGCTAAAATCTAGAAAAACTAGAATTGGTTGCTCAGTGATCTTCTTCTTCAGCAGATTGAAACTCTTCTCTGCTTCCTCCATCCAGTGAAAAGATTTATGTCTTTTCTTCACCGTATCCATCATTGATGCGCTAATTCCACTTAAGTTTCGGATGAATTTCCTGTAGAATCTAGCCAAACCATGGAATCTTCGAACTTCAAACACACTCTTCGGCGATGGCCAATTCTTAATCGCCTTTATTTTTTTTTGGATCCATTTTTAATTCATTTGCAGAGATAAGAAAACCCAAATAAATGAGTCATGTCCTCATAAATGATGATTTATTCATATTAATCAACAATTTCTCTTGCTGTAATCTTCTCATTACTGCAACTAAATGCTTTAAGTGTTCTGCTTCTGTCTTGCTGAAAATTAATATATCATCAAGATATACAATGACAAATTTCCCTATGAAATTATTCAGGACTTTGTTCATCAACCTCATGAAAGTACTGGGCACATTCGTTAATCCAAATGGCATGACAAGCCATTCATACAGCCCCTCATTCATCTTGAATGTTGTCTTCCATTCATCACCTTCTCTCATTCGAATTTGATGATACCCGCTTTTCAAATCAATCTTTGAAAAAAACTTTGCTCCACTCAAGCAATCCATCAAGTCGTCCATCCTTGGCAATGGAAATTTGTAACTAATGGTAATCTTATTGATTTCCCTTGAGTCTGTACACATTCTCAAGCCTCCATATTACTTTGGGCTGAGCATTGTCGGAACAACGCATGGACTTAAGCTCTCTCGAATCAATCCCTTGTCCATTAAGTCCTGGACCTGTCTCTTAACTTCTTCATTTTCTTGCGGAATCAACCGATATGTTGCTTTTTTTGGTAAATTGGCTCCAGGTATAACATCAATATGATGACTTATACTCCTGATAGGTGGCAACGAACAAGGTAGTTCGTCCACTACTATATCAACAAACTCTCCTAGCAACTCTTGGATTTCTTCTAGTAAATCATCTATTCTCATACTGGTCAAAACAATTTTGGGCTTCCTTACCATAATAAATTGTGTGTCTTCCTTCTTCTTAACCTCATTAAGAAGTTCCTTCCCACTCATGAGAAGTACAGTGTTGCTCATCTCTATTTTCACCTCTTTATCCTTAATCGGTAGCAACATGTGAGCCCTACCATTTTTTTCCAAGGTGTACATGTTCTTTCTCTCATCATGAACTACGCTTCTGTCATATTGCCATGGTCTACCCAAAAATAGATGACAAGCATCCATGGGAATGACGTCACATAATATCTCATCTTTATATCCTCCTATTTTAAATTCAACTAAACATTGTTTAGTGACATTTACCTGATGTCCTTTTTGTAGCCACGAAACTCTGTATGGGCTTGGATGTACAACAGTCTCCAGATCCATCTTTTCTACCATCTCTGTAGATACGAGATTGTCTGTGCTACCGCTGTCCACTATGACCTTGCATACTCTATCCTTAGTTTTGCGAGCAGTCCGAAACATATTGTTTCTTTGGGCTGGGTTCTCTACCTCCTTCTTCGGCTTCAAGAGAACTTTTCTCATCATCAAAGATATTCCATCCTCAACGTCTTCTGCCTCAACATTCTATCCTTGAGCTTCGAAAATGTGAGTTTCACCACCATATTTCTTCTTATCTGGACACTCATAGGATTTATGTCCAATTTTTCCACAGACAAAGCATTTCACTTCACCTTCTTTTCCTCTTCCTCTTCCTCTGGCTCCAGGAAAAGTATTTCTATCAGCATACTGCCTTCCCTGTGAGCTTCCTCCTGTCTCAGGTTGAGTTTGAGGTTTCTTTCCCTATTCTTTAGGTTTCTAAGTTCCATCTTGGGCAATTTTTTTGCCTCTGGATTAACTTCTACCTCAACCTCTTTGACCTTGCTTCTAGCTCAACTTCTCTTAAGCTTTCAGAGCTATATGATAAGCATCTTCTACATTTTGAATGTTCATCATGCTCATCTCATCTTGAATGTCATATCGCAGACCATTCATGTACCTGGAAACTTTTTCATCATCGCTTTCCCGATGACCTGCTCTAATGTTTATCCTATAGAATTCTTCAGTGTATTCTTTCACTGACATCAACTTCTGTCTCAAATTTTGCATCCTCCGAAACAGAGTGATTTGATAATCCCTGGGTATAAATTTGGATTTCATATTTGCAACCATTCTATCCCAACTTTTGATTTTCTGCTTGCCCTTGCAGCGTCTGTCAACCTGCAGTTCATCCCACCATAGTATTGCATGCCCTTTAAGTCTAGTAATGCATGTTTGACTTTCCTATCTTCCTCGACATTCTCATAGTTGAAGTATTTGTCTAGAGCTATAATCTAGTCTAGAATTTATTCAACATCCAAGTTGCCTTTGTACACTGGAATGCCCATTTTTTCCCTAGCACCTATCCTTGCAACAACCCTGAATAAGCGTTCATCTACAACATCTTCGACTGCAAATTCTTCTCCTTTGTTTATAGCTTCATTTTCACTTTCAGCCTCCCTGATATCCCTAGCGTCAACTATGCACCTCTATTTTGTCTCCATAGCATCAAGTATAACATGTAACTCACACATTTCTCTTTCCACTACTGGATTAGGCATTGGCCTATCTCTTCTCCTCAGCAGTATGGCTGAATTTTTTTTTTCTCTTTTCTCTCTGCTACAGAAAGCAAAGAATTTTTTCTGGGCTCGGATACCACTTGGTGCGTATCAGACTACTTCTTTTCCTATAGCTCCCTCTGCCTGAAATATATAGACAAAATCAGGCTCTGATACCACTTGATGCAGACCCCCTGCCCTCGGGCCAAGATCAGCGCAAGATCTTTTCCAAACCACACAAAGAGTTGATTAAACCCTTTGTTTATGCCATGAAAGATTTTGGGCTTAATGCTTTGGAGGTTCTTGATGAAATTTCACAACTTTTACAATTGTCGAAATCCGAAACATCAACGAATGTTGACTCCTCCAACACGAAGAGCACATGCCACTTGTTACCCACTAGTTTTGACTTTTGGGACTTTGAGGAACAACCAATAGTCGTTCCTCTTGCCTTATGATTCCCCGAACTCTGAAATGTCAAAATGCCAAAATGGGCTCAACATCCCATGGAATGTGAGATCGATGGCCTTTCGGGATTTTCGTCGAAGCTTGATCCCTCCTTTGACTTCCGTTGCACGTATCATCTGACTGATACTTGGGACCCACCTTTCGACATTTCTCTCTTCGCGATTTTGGGAATTATGTTGACCATGTAACTCCACTTCTTGAGTCCCGAAACCTCGAAACCCAATTGGTACCCAATGACTATTATCCCTCAACCTTTTTGAGAATTTTTTCCTTTCCCTCTTCGGGATTTCACGAGCTGGGAGTTTTAAACTCTCAATTCCAAAGTCACTGCCTCCTCTACTTCCCAAACCCCGGAAAGATGAAATGCTGAAATTCCACTGCAAAGACACGTCGTGTTTCATGACTTTAGTATTTTCAATGCAAAGGGCCCTAGCTCCTTGTCATCATAATTTCTGGAATTTCACACCTAAAAAATCCCTTTGAGATTCAAAAATTAGAGTGACCAAGGATTTTGGCCTGCACTCCAAACTTATGAACCCTGAATTCCCGAAATGATCTATCAGCTCAAACTGACCATGATCAACAGTTCACGTTGACTCTTGATGTCAGGGTGGTGGATTCATCCAACTCCTAACCACCTTAGAGCTCCTCTAGATCCTACAGTCCTCGCGATTTCGCGAGTTCTCCATGGAGAATTCTGACCACCAGATGCACTCCTCAATGACTTATTTCCAAACGACTCGATGTTCTCCCTCCTGAACTTGACTTCTATGAGATGATTTCTATCTCCATCTCCCTTTGAGCACTTCAAAGGATTTATCCTTCCCGATACTTCACTTGTAAACTCAAGCTTCCCAAAAGGATCCCTGCTTGCACTCCTTGTGGCAAATCTTCAAATAACCTCTAGTTATTTGAGTCTCTGACCCTGTGCACTCTTGGCAACAGAAATATCTCAATCTTCTTTCTGGATTTTTAAAATCCAAGGCTTCAATTGGCCTGTGCACACCTTGCATGAGTCTGTGCTTCACCTCCACTTCAACTGGTATGAGAACAACGGTATCTCTCCTGAGCTTTCTGAGATAAAACTTAAACTATCATTAACGCACACCTTGAGGACGTTCACTGCACTCCTTGCAGGAATTCTCAGGAAGAGAAACAATTGAAACTCATTCTTCTCCTCTCTCAGACTTCATACATTCAACATGAAATCATACACATAATGCAGCATAGAAACAAATGCATAACTGAGAAACAAATCAACTGTAAACATACCATTCAACAAATATAAACAGTAAGCATCATAACACCATGAAAGTTCGATCAAAGCTTCATATATTAACTCAAGTGCTCCTATACATGCGTTCTTCTCTACAGCTCTCTGCTACATATCTCCAGCTTATGAATTCTATATGATCATAAAATATTACAATGATAGAAGGGTGAGGGTGTCTATATCTGTTTTCCCTCATATACTTCTAAACTATCTAATCTATTAAATTAAATCTAGCTACTTGCATTCATTATGCATAAATGCCTCTACATTCTACAGATGAGAGCAACACTCAAGATCTATTTACAATATATAGATATAAATGTAAGTACGCTTCCCTTATCTATTACATTAATGTCCATTCATTAATCTAAAAACACTTCAAAATGTGCGCTGGTGCTTTTCCAGCTGTCTCCCGCTTTTATGTTGCTTGCTTGGATGGCTGCTTACGATGCTCCTGCATTAGTAATCAAAGTGATTTGATAGACCTCTGTTACAAAATTATACACATATATCACCCCTGGTATACTTTATATTAATTGATTTCCCTGACTTGATGTCAAAAAAAGTATAATATGTATGGTGAAAGGAAATTCAAAAATTGATTGCCCCCATCTAATCCAAAAAAAGAGATGATGAAAGGAAATTCATAAAATGATTTCCCTCATCTCAGCATTTAAATGAAAAGTTAAAATTTGAAGTGGTGAAAGGAAATTCAATAAAGGGAATCAGATAACTTCACTGGGGTATTGAACAAGCTCACTGGCATTGAAACAATGTCTAAGATATCTGTAAGGATGTTATACATGAATTATACTGTACTCTGGTAAATTAGTTTTCTTTGAAGCTAGATCTACATCCCAAGTTCGTGTAGGACTCCCTAATTAAAAACATTAAAATTACTTCACGTTGAGGCAAGAAAGATCGATAGAACCTGTTAAAATTCCTAAGGTTGTTTGGATTATCTTAAGTAGACCAGAAATTAGTACCATGAAAGAGGAAGTCAAATGGCCTAAATTGAGATTAGAGAGAGATTTTTTTTTGAAAGATTTCAGAGGTAAGGATGAAACCCCCCCTTCTTTCCTCTGCACCCTCTTTTTGAACAAGTTTTTGTTGAAACAAACTAATGACTCCATTTTCCCAATAAGGGTGCATGGTCTACTATTCTTCTTGTCCCGCAAGGAGATGAGATCCCTAGATGGAGCCTATGTTGAAACAAAGTTTTTTTTTCTTTCTCTAAATCCAAATCCCCATTTTTCTCTGGTTACAGAGCTTCCCTTAGTTCTAAAAAGGAGTCAAAAAGTATTTCGGGATTTTTGGGTTTCGGGATTTGGATATTCACAAAGTGTTATTTTTAATAACAGCTCCAAAGTCCCGGTACCGAAATCTCAAAAAAGTGATTGTTTAGAAGAAATTGAATTGATTTTAAAGTAATAATTAAAAATGTTAATGGTTTTCTAAGCCTTTTACTTGTTATTTTAGGCCATCTCAACTTAAACAACATTTCAAATGTCCCAACACGCTTTTTACGAAATACTTTTTAATCATGAATAATCAAGTTTTAAAGCATACTTAACAAATCGTTAATCAGTTGCAATTCGAGAAATCAAAGAGTCAACTTTGTGTCACCTTAAAACCCCTATTCTCGAAGTCGCTAAATTCTTAAAAGCTAATGCTATGTTTATTAAGAAGTAAGAAGGTTTAATGATAATAAATCCCATCATGATTTCATGATTCGAGATTTCTTGCGTTAAAGAGTCGTCGGAGTCCCGATACTCCAATCCACGAAAAGTAAAGACTAACCCCTGATCGTGATTAATTAAAGATTTAAAACAAGTGGTTAGCGCCTAAATAAATCCCATCACGGTTTCACGATTTGAGATTTACTTCTGTCATACCTATTGGGGACACGATGCTCAAAACTCCGAAACACAAAATCCAGAAAGAATTAAGCGCTTAAATGTAATTAACTTAATTTTAAAACAAGCATTAAGGGTATTTAAATAACTTTTCGAATTTCGCTATTTGGTAGATTTCGATGACCTTCCTTTCGAAATCCCAGTTTTGAACCACCGAGATGTGGCAGTATCTATAACAAATTAATGGAGATATTTTTAACATAAAGTGTGTATCTCCAGGTGTACCATCCCCATTAAAGCATTTAATTTTTATCGCCTGTATTGGTACACCAAATTTAAGACATGTTAAAGGTAAATAAAGGTTTACCATTTCGAATTTCATTCTTATTTTTAGACTAGGAGCGAGTTACATTCAAGAGAACTCACACATTTCTTCTCTGCAATAGGTTTTTATTTTAGAACAAACATCATGGCACCCAGAAAAGTGCCTAAGAAGAGTGAGGGGGCAGGTGAAAACTCGAATCCGGATGGAGATGTTATATTCGACACTACGCCACATGCTGTGGATTTAGTCAAATCCAGGAGGCATATT
The DNA here is from genome assembly GCA_009831015.1 of Picea engelmannii. NCBI lineage: Eukaryota > Viridiplantae > Streptophyta > Pinopsida > Pinales > Pinaceae > Picea > Picea engelmannii. Next base: position 25,369 of record ML805056.1, on the reverse strand, counting down.
TTTGAAACCTTACACTATGAGATTCGGAATTTCCCCGACGATTTCAGAAATGAAAGGACTAAAAACAAACTCAGATACATAGCAGAGTCTGAGCTTCATAAAATAGCCACACGACCGAGACTCATGCCATATAATGACATGATAAGCTAGGCTTTAGAGAAAACTGACATTCAGACAAGGAGCATTCTAAATAGCCAAAAGGTATTCATCGTCTCATTCAAACCCAATCATATCCAAATATTGTATAAACTGTCCCCTACTTCTAAATACATTTATAATGTCGAATTCATAGAGGAATTTCAAATAAAGGAGTGTACAGAATTTGATCAAACATATCCAGGTATAATCAAAGAATGGTGGGGAATTCCAGTGAGATTTAGAGCTGACACCCATCGCAGTTATGCCACAAATCCATTAAACAAATAGATGGTTTATATATCTTTGATGCTATGTAGAATTTTTGGGAAGAAAATCCCTACCCATTTCCCTGCAGAATGGGTGCCACTTATTCACGAAGTAGCCGAGGGTTACAATTTCAACTAGGGTCAAATTTTATCAGATAATCTAACTAAGGAGATTGCATAGTACCAAACGGAAAAATCGAAAGGCCAACCTACATATTTTTACATGTCTGCATATATTATGGATTCTATCTATTACATGACTCATTTCCCCTTAATGAATTGGAGCTGGAACCCAGCCTGCGCGAAGCCCATTCATGTCTATCACTCCAAACTATGGGAGGAGAATGTTAAAGATTTATTTTACGAAATCTATCACTACATAGTGATACCTTTGCACCAAATTTTGTATGGTTAATCACACCCTCATATTTCAGAGCCAATCATGGAAAAAATCAAGGCGATTGCAGATTGGTTTATTGAAGAAGGTTTCTCCTATGTCAGGGTTTTCAGGTGCTCAATTCCTCCTCACGCACTTCCGAAATTCCATCCTAACAGACTGGTGTGCAGGGAGGTGGCCTAAATAATAACAGGTGGCATCGATACAGAATTGAAAGAAGCTCAGAATAAGTTTTGTTCACTTTTTCCTGTATAGATTGGGAAGTGTTCACTACTTAACTTTGGTCATTCCAAGGTTGAAGCTACAGCACTAGAAGACATCAAATTGGTAGATCTTGAACTGAGAAAACATGATCCTTATAAAATTGTAGGAAATCATCTTGCTCATTGAAATATGAAAATGTATGAACATGAATATTCTCCCTACGATGACATGTTCAAGGTAGCCAGAACCTATGAGGAAATATTAGACAGAGTTCAGGAATTATCACCTGACCTACATACTAGCTTTCTGACTTTCCAGAAGCACAGGCGAAGTGGTTTGCCAAATATGTTACAGGGAGAATAAAAAACCCCTCCTCCATCTCAAGGAAGTATTCCCCCAGGTTTCGGATCAGAGGCTCATGATCAAGGGAATGCAAAAGAAAATCCAAATAAGACTGAAGCATCTTCACAAAAATAAGAAGCTTCACAATCAAATAATCCAGTGTCTGAAACAAGTTACAAATCCTAGACTCCTTCAAATTCAAGTCAAACGATTCCACCTTCATCATCAACTATTCCTGTTGATATCCCAAAAACAACAGGAGAAAATCAATCTTAAGAATTGGGCAGCCCTATTACATCATTAACTCCTTTACAATCAGCTTTTGGGACCCCCCATCTGGAAGTCATATATGTAAGTGACCTTACTCCTATCTGTAGAGAAGAGATAACTTCCTTTGACTACTTTTTTAGTAGGAACAGGAAGGATGTAGTAAAACAGTAAATGCATCTGAGAGAAGGCACAATGGTGAAGAAACATAGAGTGCTCATAGATGGGCATAATCTATAAGAGGAATATTTCTCCACAAAAGTAGCAGGCTCTATGGGAGCTTTGGCGACGACCAATTTATTCTCAGTTGACTCTCTAAAAAAAGGGATGAAATAGAAAAATCAAATGATAGCTTAGTTGCAGGACCAAATAAGTCACACAGAAAAATAATATTCGAGAGGAGGTAAATCAAAGAGTTGAACACGCCAGAACTGTTGACAAGCAGGAAATGCAATTGTTGAAGTCTAGTTTAGAGGAAGTGAACAAGTAGTTTCAAATGATTCAAGTACAGTTTATTCGGCAGGAAGGGTTAGTGAGATAGCTACAGGCTGAGTAATAGTCCATTGAAGGACAAGTTGCGAATATAACAGAATTTCAAGCCCAAGCACTAGAGGTGCATGAGAAACTACAAGAAGAACAACAAAACATGCTTTCTAAAATAGAAATCGTTCAAAACTACTTCCTTGAAATAAGCCACTCACTGGATACCATTACTTTCAAGGAAAAAGAGGCTACAACAGCTCGTGCTACTTTTCAAAAGGCAGTAGCGTTTTCGGCTAGAGAGGAAGTACGAGAAATCTCAAAGAAGACTGTAGAAGAACAGATCAGGGGAGACATCATATTAAGAACATGGGAGACCAATATTTCCAAAAGTAGGAAAATGGCAAGAGCAGTTTAGAAGGAATGTGAAGAAGTGTTTTAATTAGCTAGATAAAAAGACACTGGGCATTGGTAAAGGTGATTATCTTGGGCTATTAGGACAGATCAATGTTGTAAGGCATCAAATGCACATCAAGGAGAGCTGGAATGAAGCCCAGCTCAAGATTTCACAATTGAATCAGCTTGACATCACCCAAATGGATAAGTGGCTAATAAATACAAATCTATAGTTGTAGTTGACAAAGTTTGAAAAGGAAAAAATTGAAGACAGACTGCCCCAAATTCAGACGAATTTGTATGTGTTTGAAGCAAAGGATATGAAAAAACCTTCCATAATTTTGGTGCAGTTTCTTGATAGGTGCGTCGAGTGTTTTGGAACGAGTGAAGGAAGCTCTTCAAAGAAATGATGTAATAACTCATGTATGCTCATTTGTTTGCCAACTGTTAGAAAAGTAAAAAGTAACCGAGAAAAATAGTTCAAATTTGTATTTTGTAACCATTAGCACCTAGGAGAATAGAAGAATACCAACCATCTAGGGTTGATGATTTTCTTTGTATAAATACAATTTTGAAAGTGGCACCAAAGGGGGGATTTTTCCTTGGCCGGTTTTAGCAGAGAAATTTTTCATTTTCTGGAATTAATACAAATGAAAATCAAAGACTCCAGATCTCGTCAAGTTTCAGTTATGTGTTCCTTTGTTATTTCATATTTAACATCATTTCTTATGTATCTTTGATGAATGCTTAGCTGCAATTTAGTACAACCTATAATGTGGTGATTGGTTATTTTAGTCATCTAATCATTTACAATTTTTCCTCTGTATCATCTATCAACAGGTACAAGACCTGTGAATTGCTTAGATTTCTATATCTTATGCTTCATTAAAGTTTTTCTTGTCTATTTTCTTCTTCTGTCACAAAGTGATATTCTTCCTTGGTTGATGCCTCACATTGTTCCACAAATTTATGTTTTCGTTTATTTCATGCATGATTTTTAGTTTAACTTAGATACGGGAAACAACCTTTGATTTTTTTATACTATTAATTCAAAATTTGGGAATTTTTCTTACAAAATCTGAAATAGAAACAACAACCTAAAAAGAAACAAATCTTTAAAACTCTTTTTCCTCCATGAATGTACCTATTAACAGACAACCCAATATCGAACTCGGTCTCACAGATCAAACCAGTATCTCTTTAACTCTTTTTAACACCATCTTAAAAACTACCACCACCCGAGTTGAACTTGAATGTTCATGGGCAGTCATTGAGTAGGACATTAGCATCTAGAAATAATTGGAAGCTAGACAAAGACAAATCATAAATCATCCATAGCTTATTTTCCCCTAAGAGTTGTTTTTCCTTTCTTTATATCATAGAACCTCTTTATTTTCGGATTCCTAGACTTTATACTTTCAAGCCTTAAGTATAAACTCTAGAACAACAGGAGGCACCAGTCTTCTCGTCACTTCTGGTTTCCAGATTCCTATTGGAGGTAAAACTCAAGCTAGGGGGAAACCTCAATTTGGGGGACAACCTTAGATTGGGGGACAACCTCAACTTGGGGGGAAACCTCAAGTTGGAGTCCATAACCCAATTTATGGATAACATGTACCTGCATTACAATCTCAACCTTGGAATCTTCCTTTCCAAGGAAATCTACAATCGTTTGGGGGGAAACATCCTAAAGTTAATTATTTTGTACTCCCTAACCTCGATCAACCGTATCCATTTTCTTTGAATCCCACTTGGGGTCAAAACTTTCAATCTAATGTTCCTTTCCAAGGGAACATACCTAATCAACCCAACGTTGTGGGCTATCTACCTCAAAATCCTCCACAACCAAATATGTCAGGACTGCCTAATTATTTACAGACTGCTTATGGTCCTACTGGTATACCTGTAGGGCTTCCCCATCAGAACTCTAGTTTCCTCAAGTAAACAGACAATTGTCTTTTCTGTCCACTTTGGATTTGCCTGATTTGTCTAGGATTTTGAATGATCCCATTTTACATTCTCCCTATTGGCCCATTATACCGGCCAAGTTACCATCTGAAATTCCTAACTTTGATGGTCGAGCAGCTGAATATATGAATAATCATGTTATGAATTTTCATCTATGGTGTTCATCCAACTCCTTGATGGATGACACCATAATATTACAACTTTTGTAATGAACTCTCACAGGTTCGGCAACAAAATGGTACATAGAGTTACCATGAGTTTTCTTTAATTACTTTAACACCCTAGCCATGACCTTTTTGACACATTACCAGTTTCTAATTCAATACAAGATAGGAACCAAAATTTTGAGTTCTTTTAAACAATCCTTGTCCACTCATATTTTTTATCACATCCATGAGTGGAGGAGGAGAAGAAGTTTGATCAAAGTTCCTCAACCTGATCAATTATTGGCTGAGTGGTTTACCAAATAACTCATTGGACATATTGCACATGATGTCAACATGGGTAGTGTTGTCACTAAAGAGTAGGTGATCAGTCATGCTCGTTATCTAGATATTGTTTATTCATAAACAAGAACACTTTACGATTTGATCCATGATTCTCCTCGTCCTTCCACGAATCCTACCCCAACACCTCCAGAGCTTCTCATGTTGTTGATGGTGTGATTGGAACCTTTAAAGCTGAGACTCAGTATACACATGTCGGTCACACCAATCCCAAATCTAATAATTCTAATGTACAAAATACTCCTACTCCTACTCCTTCCTCTAATAAGACTGTTGAGTTAATTATACTCAATCCACACCTACCAGAAAGAATCAAAATAAAAAGAAAGGGAAGGGTAAGAATAAGGTGGAAAAGAATAATAATCCACAATTTGATATAGCCAAAATGCAGACCACTGATGAGAAAGATAAATGTAAACCTTTTCACCCTTGTTTTATTTGTGGTGACGATCGTTACACGAAATATTGTACGAGACACGTTGAGGTTACTAAGTTCCTTCAAGGGAACGAGAAGCCTTTTACACCTTTTGTTTTGTCACAACCTTTCCCTTATTAGACGTAGTAGGCCCAAATGGTCATTCATGATCAAGCTTCCCCTTCTACCTCCTCTTATGTCCTTATGTGTACTGGTGACTCTAAAAGGAATGAAGTTGTAGTCGCAACTTGAGCCAAAAATTACTCTCTGTCAAAAGATAAAGTTGATGATATGCAACCTTCATTGGTTCAACATTCTCCTCCAAATTCACCTCCAAATGGTCCTCTTCATATCGAAAGACTAGGTCCAAATACAGTTATTCACCCTCCTCCCAAGGGCGTTGTTCAAAATTATGCATTTAATCCCCATGCGCATGGTGCCCAAAACTACAATATTGTAGAAAACCTTGTGCAAACATCCTTTGCAATGTCATCTCTCAAAGTCCTTCAAAATTTTCCTACTCAACGAAAGGCACTGTTGAAATCCATTGGTGGAATTGATCCTATGGATACTAATTTGATAATCTTTGACTTGGAAGATCATGTTCCAAGACTTCCTCCTCAGTTAGCATTTTAGATCCAATTTGTTGTTGAAAACAAGAATATCTGTAGAACTTTTATTGATGAGGGAGCCTCAACTTGCATTATGTCATTTACTTGTTGGAAATCTGTTGGCTTTCCTACCCTCACCGAATCACACAATACACTTAAGGCCTTCAATGGTACCGATTTTAAACCTTACAGTGTTCTTCCCTTGTTGTCTATTGCGTTGGAAGGTAAATTTCTTAATGTAGAGTTTGAGGTCTTCGATGCACCTATGGATTATAATATTCTACTTGGCCTTAGCTAGATTGATTTCATGCGTACAGTTGTGTCTACCCTTTTCCATGTGTTACGATTCCTGCACCAAAGAAAGGTTGTTATTATTGACTAACTGGCCTTCTTTAATTATAATTCCCATACTAGAAACATGCCTTTTATATTGAAGACACCCCCCGATTATGATAATGTCAGCGTGGGTAATTTAAAATATTTAACTTTGATGGGTACATTTCCAATCCCACCACCCGATATTTCCCCTCCTTTTGTTTCCTCAATTAACATGATCTCATCCATTGTTCATGAAACCCCTGAGTCATATGACCCATGCGTAGTACCTAGCTCTAGATATTACCTTCGTTGCAGTGACAAGATGCCTTTAAGTCCGGTCGAATCCTCTTATCAAGCTATTCAATCGACAACCCCCTCTCCTCCCTCTCTATGTGATTCATCTCCTGATCCGTTCCATGTGATCTTTCCTACTAATGATATGATCATGTCAATCATGTCTATGGAAGATACTCCATGGGATGAAATGCATCATCGTTCCCTTTTTTCCATAGAAAGTGATACCATAGAGAGCTACCAATGGATTTCGGCTTCGTCGACCATTGTTGTTATTTCTTCAGTTCCTGAGTCAACACATGATGTTTTGTATGAAATGAAATTGAGTAACATTTCACCTACCATTCCTCTTGACATATCAATTAAACCTGGAGTCATGGAAAATGTCCATATTGGTGCCTCATGTTCTAGTGATGAGGTCTCCACCTGTAAAGCCCTTTTTCAGAAATTTTATGACATTTTTTCTTGGAGTTATGAAGAAATGTCAGGTATTGATATTGATATCATTGTGCATGATATTAAGACATATCCAGATGCTAAACCCCCTCGGAAAATAATTATACCGGTACATCCACGCAAAGATGTTGCTATCAAGCTTGAAGTTGAGAAACTTCTTAAAGCTAGCTTTGTCTATCTTGTGGCTTTGACCGATTGGGTATCCAATCTCGTTCCGGTGAATAAGAAACAAGGTACGATCCATGTTTGTGTAGATTATAGGGATATAAACAAATCTTGTCCTAAGGACAATTATCCTACCCCTTTTTTTGACCAGATCATTGATGACTATGCCGAGAGTGAAATATACTCCTTCATGGATGGTTTCTCCGGTTATAATCAAATTAATATTTTACCAATGGAACAACACACGACTGCTTTTATTTTCCCTTGGGGAACCTTTGCCTACCAAAAATTATCCCTTGGTCTCAAGAATGCTAGTGTGACCTTTCAACGTGCTATGTCTTACGATTTTCATGATATTAATCACATTGTGCAACCCTATCTTGATGATCTCCCGATGCAATCCATGCATCGCCAAGATCACTCGGCACATTTAAGGGCCATTTTCATATGCTTTCATTATTATTGCATATGTTTGAACCCACACTATGTGTTTTTTGTGTGGAGTTTGACCGACTTATTGGTTTTATTTTGTCTATACACAATATTTGAATAGACCCCTTGAAGGTTGAGGCTATTCTTAATCTACCTCCTCCTTCCACACTACACCATCTCCAATTTTTTCAAGGGAAGGAAATTTTTTTGCGTCATTTCATCCCCAATTACGCTAAACTAACAAAAGGATTCACTCAGCTATGAAATAAAGGTTATGAGTTTGTATGGGAAAATATTGCAAACAAAACCTTTGAATCTTTGAAACTTTCCTTAACCCGTACACCATTGTTGTTTCCCCCTGACTATAGCCAGGGTTACTTCCTCTACTTAGTTTCTTCGGACACTACCATTGTTATGGTATTAGTCCAAGATGATGATTCACATGATGAACATGTGATATACTATTTGAGTCGGAGTCTTACGACTACCGAAACCAAATACCTACATGTGGAGAAACTTGCCTTGGCAGTTGTTCAAGCTGTCCAACGTTTTCTTAATTCTATCTTATTATGCAGAACCATTATTATTTCTAATTGCAACCCCATGCAACATATCCTTACTCGAAAATTTCTAGGGGGAAAGTAATCCAAATGGATAGTGATTCTCCAGGAGTTTGACTTGGAGTTTGAATGCGCTAAGTCAAAGAAATCTTTTGTTTTTTTCGAACTGATATGTGACCTTCCCTCTATTGAGACAAAAAATGTGGCAGAGGATTCCTTGCCTGACAAATCCCTTTTTATGATCAGTTCTGATGATGTATGGTACAGAGATATCATTATCTATCTCTAGAATTAAAATTTTTGGCCTAATCTTTCTAGTACATATCATCATCATATACAGTATCAAGCCTTCCAATACATCATTCTTGGTGATACCCTTTACTGTCGAGGTGTTGATTCCATTTTTCAACGATGTCTCACTTACGATGAAGCTGAGAAAGATTTGAATGAATATCACTCTGGAGCATGTGGCGATCATATGTCAGGGTATGCCACTGCCCAAAATATCTTACAAGACAGATATTTCTGGCCTTCACTATTTAAGGACTGCATTACATCCATCTAGAAATTCCATGGTTGCCAAAATTATAATAACAAGATAAGATCTCATCCTATAGTTTTCGTTGGTCTGTTCACCAAATGGGGCATTGAATTCATGACATGTAACCCTCACTCGATCGAGGGGCATGGATACGTCATTATAGCTATGGATTATTTCACTAAATGGGCCTAGGCCATGCCTACATTTGATAACATCAAGAAAACTACAGCATTGTTCATATTCAATCATATCATTACTAGGTTTGGTGTCCCTCAAGCCATTGTTACTGACCACGGTAGTAATTTTCAAAATTTGATGATGTCCAAACGTACTGAAATGTTGGGTCTTCACCATGAAAACTCAACCCCCTATTATCCACATGCCAATGTCCAGGTTGAATAAATTAACAAAGTTCTCATTACTATGCTTCGACAGATGATAGGAATTCATAAGACAAATTGGTACATGATGTTGTTCTCAACATGATGGGCCTATTGGACATTCGTTAAGTCTGCCATGGGATTTACACCTTCCCAGTTAGTTTATGGTATCGAAGCCATTTTGTCAATTGAATGTGAAATACCATCTTTGAAACTAGTCGTTGAACTTCTCCCTAACACCTTGTTGGCACAGGGGTAGAACCAGGGTTCAATGCTACAATAGTGCACCAACAAAACCCTAACTACCAGCCCTTTTGGCAACACCTGCAAAGCAGATGAAGTCTCACCTGAGGTAGAGGCAGGGGTGGTTGCTAGACTCAGGTGTCTACAACCTTATCTGGGACACAGATCTGTGATTATGATACTTAATAGAGCACTTAGTATCGTTAGATCCTCAATATGCAATCAATATCTACTTCCCTGATAAAACAAAGCTTCGTAGAATTCACATTGATCTAATGTAGTTAAGTACTTAGCACAAACAGATGGATTAGATCTAGCAAAATCAAGCATTAAGCATGTTCATAGAATTCAAATCTAATATTCTTACACATCATTATCACAAAGCATGAACAAATTTATCTATCTCTATCAAAGAACTTAGCAAGAGAGTCATAAACAAATTAAGACAAGAACAAAGCATAACAACATAGTGTTTACGTGGTTCACCCCCACCTTGGGGCTATGCCCACCAACTCTTCTTCTTTATTGTCTTCAATCAATTGGTTACAAGTACAGAGCCTCAAAAACCTTACTCCGCACAGGACAAAAGATTTGTGCAACTCGCTAGATCCTTCTTCCTTGCGTTCTAGCACTAAGACTTCTACAATCTTACTACACTGACTTGTACAAGTCTGACATAGTATGCACAAAGCCTTGCAATTCCTGATCACACATATCCAACTCTGGGCACTTATCCTACTTACATACTAACATCACATAGATGCCTTCGTTCTCTTATCTCTCTTCCATTTCCTATACATCTATTTATACATACAAAATATGCCTACACATGGGTAAACCCATGGGCTGACATCCCAATCCCGTTACATATTCCCATATCTCAAAAAGGACCCAAAAAGGGGCCAAGATCCCATGATCTCTGCTTCGTCTCATGCTCCTCCTTCGATAGGCTGTCGAAGTCCAAAAATAGGTCAAAATTGACCATATATCAACAAAACTTGGTCAAAGGCCAACAGGCCCCCAACACTCACCTGTGACTTGTCCCGAGTCACTCTGATGTAGGAAGTTCTGCTTCGAATGCTTCGAGCTTGGCTCGAACTGCTTCGACTTGTTGTTGTGATACGTGCTCTTTTTCAACAAATTCTTAAATGACTGCATCATTCACAGGTATTTCCAAGCATTGTTCTGCTGTGGTGCTAACCTGCTCTAGTTCTTCTCCCTGGCCTTCTACCTCTGTAAACAACTGATAGGCCTTATCATGTACTGGTTGGATTTTCTTATTTATATCCATAAATATGCTCTAGATATTATGGATTTGTTGTTGGGCGGTTCGCTTCTCTTGAGATCTCTTCATTCTCTACACAACTAATAGAGACTTCAGTTGTGCCTGTAGTGTTTCTACGTGTTGCGACTCCAGTGCATGCAACTCTAGGTTCTTAGTAATTTTATCGTATGTCTGGACACTGTGATCAGTGAATTGCTTGCATTCTAAGGTAAGGGCCTTCAGTTGTTCAACTGCGCTATAGGCAGTGGCTTCTCGTTTGGTCTCTTACCTCCTATGGAGTCTTTGGTATAATGCGTAGCTCTAAATATGCTATGCGTTGTTGGAGCTGCTGGATCACTTCTTCAAGTTGCACTACTTGCTTCATGACTTAATCCTATGCCTTTACTTCTATGACAGTCATAAAGTGAATTACTCTGTTGACCTTTTCCTTCACTTCGAGTTGCTCGACGAGCAACTGTTCCTTGGCTTGTTGCAATTGTTCCTTTTCTTCATCGAAATTCACTTGGAGAGTGCTCTTTTTCTGTTCAGAAGCTTGACGTTGTTCTACAAGTACTCCCTATACTTGTACCAAAGCCTGGGTGGCTTGCGTTGTTTCCTCTTACACTCGTCGAAGATGAGCTTCGACTGTATCAACTATTCGGTGGAGTTGAGATGGATCATATCCCACTTCTGGCTTTCCCAGTGCAGTGAAGACTATGCGGATGGATTGTAGGGCTTGTTGTACTCCTCAGAGTTCAGTTGTGATTCGATCATACAACTCCTCTTGCTTTGTTTCTTGCTTCTCTACTATCTCTAGTGAAGCATCATTTAGGGCTGCTATGAGGAAGTCGAAGTCATAGGAGGTGAGGATGGTCTTCATCTTCATCATAGTGGCCTTCGATTTCTTTTGGGAGGAAGGTTTCAGAGGTGAACCTTTCCTCTTCTTCAGGGGATTAGCCTTGTCACCCTGTTGTTTCTCTACCTCTATGTCATTCAACTCTACATCATCACCTCCTTTCTCAGGTGATATGGAAGCGGTCTTCATGGATGCGCTGTCTAAATCATGGACCTCTTCAGTCTTCTTTATCTTTCTAGGTTCGGGTGTATTGAATGCATTTTATGGACTGTCTATATCGAATATCTCCATAGGGTCTACTGGAGTGAGGAGATCTACCAACCAATCCTTGGTGATCTCCTCCAAGTCCTCCTCCATTAGCTTGTAGTAGGACTGAAGTTTTTTCTTGTGCTCATCAACACGTGCTATAATATAAATGAAATGGCGGTCCACACTAAACTTCATCAAATATCAGAACCTGTGTAAAGTATTCATAGTTATGCGAGGTGAAGACTGTATGGATACCTTCAACTGGTTGTAGTATATGTGAAATACAACATTGGACTACCACTATTTATTCATGTTGCTTGAATACCACAGTGTGTTGAACTCCACGACCAATGGTTCAAAGAGCTCGATGTCCAGGAAGGTCGCACCTTCTGGCATCTCCCAGGCGATGAAAGCAATTTGGATCAATAGCCAACTGAAGTGGAATTCGTACCCTTGATCTTGTTCTTCTCTGTATTCAAGTTCTAATTGGTTCACCAGGTACTCTTCCCAATTCATTTGCAGGCTCTCCACACACTTTCCTGTGAGGTCGACTACAAAACTAGTCACTTGGTTGGGTTGATTCTTGTGTACTAAATTTCCTGTGATCAATTGATAGGCGAGGGGCACTGTGCTTCTCTAGATAGAAGCTACCTTGTAGCCTCACGTTCACTTCTCGGCATCGCCGTAAGTTTCCTTGATCCTTTGTGCAAGAGCGTGGTCCATGTCATTTCCAGGGTATAAATCATGTGGGTAGGGTTCTTGCATACTAAGCCCGGTGATCTGATTTATCAATGTTGGATCCACTGTTATGAAATGATTTAACCATATATAACCTCCGTGGTAACAATACAACAACAATTTAAAACATGCATTCACCTCCTGGTGTCGTTCGAAGTGTGGAATCTTCATAACATTTAGCAGGGTGGACTACGTGAGGTTATGGGTCTATGACTGAGGGATGATATTTGAATTCTTTCCCTTTGTTCTGATAAGGTACTTATGCAGGGAAAGCATGTTGTAAACTTTTTGGTTGCCAAGGTTGAAGTCGTTAAACTTCAACGCTGCAATCTTATCTTGGTCTGCGTGAACTACACATATCCCCTTCGAGAGGTACGCAATGACCAAGGCATACTCAAAATCTCTAGGTATGTTGTCGCGGTTTACATCACCACTCAAAGGTGGTATATAAGTAGGTAATATGCTTAGAATCAACTTAGCATTTGTGAGATCATCCCTGTTCTTAGTTCACTTCTCATCTTATGGTTGAGATGGTCCAGCTTGAGAAGTTGATGGAAAGGCTGGTAGTCCTCTCGTGGATGATGCTTTTACACCTGTGGATAATCCTCTCTCTGACATGACTCTTTTAATCATCAGGTCGATCAAAAATTCCTAAACAACTCTTTCTACAGTGCTCAACTTGTTCGACATACACGCTCGAGGTTAACAATCTCAGGTTCAGGGGGAGGGGGGTAGCTTAGACACAGTAACAAGAGAGAGAGAATAAGCACAATGATCATAGTATAAAATCAACGTAGTCTATGGGATCAAATTCTCAATTTTCAAAAGTGTTCTCGGTGCGTGGCGTGGTGGGATAATTAGGTAACTTGACAATGGGTCGCTTGCAATGGGTATGAGGTCTTCATTAACTTGGTTTTGTCTGTTATGGCACAGTCTCAATGGTCAGATGGTGAGATGTCTAGCCATAAATGGTTTTCTATCTGTTCGAAGCATTGACCTAACAGTTATATCATTCCCCAATGGCTATATTGCTTCGCCATGGAGAAGTGCCGTGTGTATTTGTTCTAATATCCCAATGAAGCTCCAATTTTGAAATTTTTTCTTCTGTGAGGTTCCCTCTGGGAATTTCTGTAAATTTTAAATCTTAGCCCTCTTCTTACTTATCTTTCTAGCCTTCTTTCTAGTGAGCTTTGTCTCAGTATTCCTTTTTCCATTCTGATTCTTATCTTCTCTTAACATAGTTATTTTGTGTTGTTGAAATTCTTTCCTAGGATTCAGGGGTAGTACCTCTTCTTTGTCTGGGATAAGTACTTCAGTCTTATGTTGGTATTCTAATGTTCTTGTAGCTTCGACATATGGGTCTCTAGTGTTAAATAACTTCGATCTGTTCTCCTGTTCTGCAATCAAGTGTGTGATCCTTCTATTCATAAATTCTTTTAACTCTTGTTTTTTTTGTTCTAACACTACTTCTTATTCTTTCCTTCTAGTCTAGTCTCTTTCAATATAAGGGTTGGCTAGTAACATGGTAAACAGGGCATTGTCTTCAATAAATTTAATAATCTAAAAATCTTCTTCTATCGAAGTTCCATTGGAATTCATAGGTATCTGAGTGAGCTTCCCACATAGGTTTACCAGTTTTCCTTTGAATAATCATATTCCTCCTAATGAAGGAATCATAGAAGGATTCCCTACTTCCCAAGTTCTCTTTGTCATGATATTCACCTGTGTTTCCTCATCTAGAACAAAGTCAATGTCAAAGTCTCCTATTCTTGCTTCGATGCATTCTTTTTCCTTAAATATCCTTGATAAGTTGATATGTCGGTGGTCATTCAGGGTTTCTTTCATCTGTAACAATACTTTCTCTTATTCTTTTTGGGATTCTGCTATAGTATCTAGATCAGCCTTAGGGTTTTCTTGGTTCATATTCATTCTTTCAAGCTTAGAAATCATTCTAGGGCAATCCAACACTTCATGGTCCATAGATTTGCAACAAATACATCTAGGTATTCTTCCAAGGAATTCCTTAGCAATATGTCTTGGTCTTCTGCAGCTGTAATAGAGGTTTAATCCTCTCTTTATTTTAAATGATCCCCATCTTTTCTTGTACTGCACACTAGGAACATAGGAGATAACCTGGAACATACTCTTTCTAGGATCCTGCATCCATTTGTTAGTCCAAACATTCTTTCTATGCATAGGTATAACATATCTTTCACTATTCTTTTCAGATATATTAATATCAAAACTACCTTCATCTATCAATAACCTATTTTTCGAGCTAGGACAGACTCTATTAAACATACCTAGATCCATACTCTAGAAACAAAAATTTCCACTTATCTCGCTTCTACAGAGCACAAAGCTTCTAGATCTAAAACTTTTCACTATTCTTACCTTTATCAGAGCATAGGGATTGCAAATATTACCTCTTTTAATAAAAAAAATATCACTTTTACCTTTCTTAGATCACAAAGCTTTCAGATCATGCTTCTCTCCTTTAGATCCGACTTCTTTTCTTCAGATTGGGCTTATTTATTTTAGCACAAAGCTTTATAAATCAAGTAGAATACTGCACACTAGAGCGACAGATCTATGCACATAGCTTTCAAAACTTCATGATGAATATTTGCACAATGCTTCTTGTTTCTCAGTTCCCAACAATCACAGTTTCAGGTCCCGACAACATAACCATTTGTTGGCACAGGGGCAGACCCAGGGTTCAATGCTACAACAATGCACCAAAAAAAACCTAACTACCGACCCTTTCGTCAACACCTATGAAGAAGATGAAGTCTCACCCGAGGTAGAGGTAGGGATGGTTGCGAGACTCAGGTGTCTGCAACCTTAGTTGGGACACATATCTGTGATTATGATACTTAATAGAGAACTTAGCACCATTAGATCCTCAATATGCAATCAATATCTACTTCTCTGATAAAACAAAGCTTCGTAGCATTCACACTGATCTAATGTAGTTAAGTACTTAGCACAAACAGATGGATCGGATCTAGTAGAAGCAAGCACTAACCATGTTCATAGAAGTCAAATCTAATATTCTTACACATCATTAGCACAAATCATGATCAGATGTATCTATCTCTATCAAATCACTTAGAAAGAGATTCATCCCCACCCTGGGGCTATGCCCACAAACTCTTCTTCTTTATTGTCTTCAATCAATCGGTTACAAGAACAAAGCCTCAAAAACCTTACTCCACACAGGACAGAAGATGTGCGCATCTCGCTAGATCCTTCTTCCTTGCGTTCCAACACTAAGACTTCTGCAATATTGCTACACTGACTTGTACAAGTTTCACACAGTATGCACAAATCCTTACAATTATTGATCACACAGATCCAACTCTGGGAACTTATCCTACTTACATACTAACATCACATAAATGCCTTCGTTCTCCTCTCTCTTTTACATTGCCTATACATCTATTTATACATACAAAATATCCCTAAACATGGGTAAACCCATGGGCGGACATCCCAATTCCGTTACATATTCCCATATCCCAAAAGTGACCAAAAAAGGGGATGAGATCCCATGATCTCTACTTCATCTTGCGCTCCTCCTTTGACAGGCTGTCAAAGTCCAAAATTAGGTCAAACTTGACCAGATATCAACAAAATCTAGTCAAGGGCCAACACACCTCTGCTGAAGAGGAGCATCTTTTGTATTTGATGCAACTAGACAAAACCCATCATGATGTTTCCTTAGTTATTAAAACTCATAAGAAACGTGTTAAATCCCAATATGACAAGCATGTCAAGACACATGTTTTTTCTGAAGGTGATCTAGTTCTCCTTTACAAGCAAGATCATGATTTTCTAGGGGCTGGTAAATTTGAGCCCATGTGGCGGGGTCCTTACATTATGAAACGAGTGTTGGAGAAGGGAGCTTACTTAAATAAGCACTATGCTTAAGTCATTTTTGCATGAGTTCTTGTATTTTAGTGTATAATACTCTTGTGTTCTTTTTCATTGTTTGGTTTCGACCTTCATCTGCTTACCTTGCGTTGTTCTTGGTTTCCAGATGTCGGTGTCTTCACTACACTACATTGGCTTCACTGGTGGCACCAGTCGCAGTACTCAGAACTTAGTGTTTGTTTCTTGGGCAATCTATGCACCTATAGATGAATTGATTAGTCTACATGGTGTTTTCCTTGGTCGTGCAACTAACAATATTGCAGAATACAATGCAGTCATCGAATTATTAAACAAAGTTGTTTCACTCTAAATCCGTCATCTTGTTGTACGACTGGATTTACACTTAGTGGTCCTACAATTGAGTAATGTGTATTCTATCTGAAGTCCTACGTTGTTAAGGGTATATTTACAAATTCACCTTCTGGAACGTCATTTTGATTACATTGAATATCAACACATTCCTAGATGTATAAATACATTAAAAGAGGAATTGGCTAATTATGTGTTAGAAAAACATTTGAGACTTTTATAAAATCCAATCACACTTTGTATATACAACAAGTAAGCCGATAGAAGCCTCATATATATATAATGATAAAAGTTTTACAAAAACTGTTTTTGTCTGAAGACCAAAATATCACAAATGTGAAGCACATGGATTCATATACAATAGATCATCAAGGATGCTTCTCACTATAACATGTGACTTCCTGTGCTACTCTACAGAGTAGTCGACCAATGGAAGAAGACACACCCACTATGTGGTGCTAGTAATGCCTCGGGATATCATCGATAGAGGCATCTAGGATGTTCATCGTGAACCCCTCCAAGTTTTGTTCTATGTTCTCGTAGTTAGAAACAACTACTCCTGCTATGTCACCTCTCTCCCCTCACCTATGGATGGGGGATGAACCAGGAGGAAGGTAAGGTCCCACATCTGCATCATCAAATAGATTTTGATTAGTCACCGAATAAACAACATAAAAACATTTTGTATCATTAAAAATCACAAAAACATCATATAAACAAAATTTATTTCTTACCTATGTCCCCCCATTGTGAACCCATGGGAAAAGATAAGTCTGGATCTCCTCAGAAGTCTAGCCCAACATATGCATAGTCATCGACCATGAGCATATGAGTTCTCAACCAGTCGATGAAAACATCATTATATCTAATGATAGGACCGACTGCATGATGTGCCATGAGGTTGATCCACCTGTTCATTCTCGGATCCTGTGGGGCAGGTATACCCCACTCTACCCGTAAGCTCAAAATTGGGACCCTCTCTAGAAAGAAGGATACCAAAATAGAACCGTGTCCAAATTATTTCATCTCACCACTCCTGTACTTAGTCAGTTGTTTTTTCATACTCTTGAGAACCCCTTCACACCAGTTGAAAACTCGGGGCTCCATGCATTCCAGTGCATACTTAAAAATAGATCTGAAGAGCCATATGAGGAGTTTCACTCCCTTCCATGCGTGTGATTGCATAGAGGATTTCCTATAGAGGCAAGTCTCGGACATCTCTTATAACGACTTTACCGCTATGCTTCTGAGTACCTGGCACACAATGTACACTAATATAGTGGTTCATAGGCTCGTTGTCTCCCCTGCTACCTGTAAGTGTTACTCAGGATCCATGACGAGATAGCCCAGTTAAGAAGAATATATTCTTGATATCTATTGTAATAATGTGATCTCCCAGATGAAATGTCTACTTGTTCGCATCCCACATGTGAACTAGGTACTCAAGTAATCTCAGTTGGGCCCTCATATCCTGGATTTTAAAATTTTTTAACAACCCACACTGTCGAAGGGCCATTACCATTCCTGGATCATTCCCCACAAAGTAGTCTTCCTCCTCATGCTCTCTCTCTCCCCATTCCAACATTTTTTACTGTGGAAAACCTACAATGGAACCATAAAGAGAGATTAGCATCATCATGTTCTTCCCTAGAGAATTTTTATTGGAATTTTCATATTTAAAACATTTTTGGGTTGTTCATGTTGCAGGCCAGGGCATATTCATAGTGCAGAGTCATCACAAGCCAGCTATAAGGTCACCTACGATGATCCTAGATCATCGCAGGGCCCGAGATAGGGCACCTGCGACGACCTCCGTGCATAGGTACCCTCAAAAACTTAACTCAAAAGTCTATTTCTAACCAATTTAAAACAAATTTTAATCCATGGAAAGTTGAAAGAGATGAAAATTACCTGTTCGGTGGCGACGGTTCTTCGAATGAGAAGTCGTGCCCTCCACAATCTGTAGTGGAAAATTGAGGCAAAATGGGGGTTTTGAACAAGGTTTGGGTGAAATGACAAATGGAATAGTGAAATGAGGTTTTTCCCATTTTTATTGATTTATTCACTTTTTTATTTATATTTTATAATAATTTATGTTTTACCTAAACCCTAAAGTACTAACGACTTTGCAAGTGTTGATTTTTTTCAGGAAAAAGGTCTAGGAGTGAAACGATGGAACAAGGATTCATTTTTTGGTTTGTTTTTATACATTTGTCGCATGTACAGATCCTTTTAGGGTTTTTCAGGAAAAACTTCGAGCTTAGTTTTTTTTCTTTCTCATGCTCATAAATCAATGAGAATGTAACCGAGTATACTTTTATCTCTTTTTTGGACTCATAATGTTAGCACAAAAAATGAAACCTATGGAGTATCCTTTAATCTCTTTTCACACTCCATAAAAATGAAAATATTTCCGAGCGACCTTGTTCTTTCCACGCTCGTAAAAGTATTTAAAGAAAGAATCTGAAGAGTGGTAGGTTATCACTTTTTCGGTTGCGTTATATTAATTTATGAAAAAGGACCTAATGGAGTTCTCTTTAAGTGTTTTTCAGACTCTCTAAACATGAAAAATCCCTGAGTTTTCTTTCTTTGGACTTGTTAAACAAACATAGAAAGACCCATATGGGACCGAACCACTCCTTCTTAGGGTTCGTTAAATATACTCTGAGGGACTCATCCAAAGGATGATCTTACATCAACAAGCATATGTTATCCTTCTCAATCTTGTGTAAAAATAAAGAGGTACTCGCCACAAATGGTGGGGGGAAATTGGAAAATAAATGTGTCTATGTATCTCTATTAGTGGTAGTAACAGTTGCTCTTGAACATGACACCCCCCTTCATCATTGTATCCGAGTTGGAAAATCCATTTGTCTCTCATTTGAACATTGACATGTCTATGTGTTGGGTTTTCCTTGAGTTAATGATTCCAATACCATTATCGTGTCGTTCATTTGTTCAAGATAATTTCAACCTAAAAAATCCTTCTATTGAGTCAGCCATCCAAAGTTATAAATTTTCTACCATGTTGGCCTTCTCAGTGTCAGTTTTGAATCGCCTCATACTTTGATCTACTTCAAATTTGTTACTTATTTCATGTAATTGATGGGGGATACATTAAGGCCCTCCTGTGACAAGTCTTTTCCTGTCAAATTCAACTCATTATCCAGAAAACAGACTTAGAAATAATTTAGTACCTTAGAGCCTACATGCCTCAATGGTAGGTTTCTTCTCTTTCAACAGTGGGTTCACATCATTGACCCTTGATTGGAAGATTCCATTGAGCATTGAGTGTTCGACTTCAACTCATTTATTCACATTCTTTGGATTGTACTAGGGTACCTTGGGAGTCATTGACATTAATGGTGATTTCCCTTGCACTAATGGTTTTGATTAATGAACGGTAATCAAGTGGTTTCTACCATGTTCAACTTCAACACTTGTAATTGCATGGTTATATTCGTACTTAAGGATGAAGGAAATAAATACCCTGGATCATACCATTTTGGTCCAGGTTGCGACGAAGTATTCATGAATTGTATTGACACATAGATCCACTTTGTATATCTCGTGGCTATGTCCGAATTTGAATTCTTTAGAGCATAGATCCACAGTGTATTCTGGGTAGCTATGTCGATTCATAATGACATGGATCCACATTGTATGTTTAGTGGCCATGAATCACTTGAAATTTTGTAATCTGAGTATGGGAAATCCTATCTCAGACAATGGTATATTATTATGTTGATGGTCGACTATTTACAGGTTCCTGATCGGTGTGCTCCTTGTTTCTGACACACACATTATACAAAGTATTTTGGTTGTCACGAGTTACAGCCTCATACTTTGGGGGGAATTATATTACACATTGTTTTGGTCACCCCAGTGGTCCATTGACAAACATGTGTTCATGTTCCCCAAAAGAATATTTTTCCATGAGGAAAGTGACTGGATTTCTCCTCTCAAAAACCCCATTAAGGAAGGTCGTCGCAGGCTGCAAAAGGCACAGGGTGCAATGATGTCTGATCGTCTCTCCCTGTTCTAGAGTTGGACTATGACGTCTCTGCAGGCTACACTATAGCTAGGGTGTGACGATGTCAAAAGCCAAGGAAAAGTCAAAATTCACGAAAGTTCTAGAAGGGGATCTTCTGGAAGATGAGGTGGCATCCGAATGGTTAAGATCTTACTCGCTTTTCTGATTTGGTGGTATCATCCTAATATCTTAAAATCATTTCTCTTTCCTCTATATAAAGAGGGATCTCTCATGGAAAAGTTTAAGCAAGGTTAAGGTGGAATAGGCTAAGATTGTATGGAGAGTTCTGCATTAGATCATGCTTGAGAGCCTCATCTTAGTTCATCAAGTTCTTGTGGATATTCTTCATTCAATATTGGAGCAAGTGTGTGTGTTGGAGAAAAGGTTCATCAAAAGGGGACCTTGTGAAATCAATTCTTTGGTTGTAATATCCACTTTCATTTTAATATGATATAGTGATATGTTTCTTTCCCATAAAACTTGTCTTGTTTTATTGTATGACTCCTTGATCACATGCATAAGTTCTTGTTGAGTATATTGGATTGCTTTCACTTTGGTTGGCTTGTGTTCCCTTGCAGATTCAATATCATTGGAGCACCGGAGTGGAGCTAGGATGACAATGGAAAGAGGAAGTGCCATTTAAATGGTATGTTGCCTATCTCTTGTTAACTAGTAAACTCAATAGTTAGAACTTAGGGAAAGTGTCATATTTTGTTCTGTTTTGTTCTAGATCTAGGTGGATTTAGGGATATCTGTTTATGTGTGCATTTACTGATTAATCCCATAATAGTGTTGAAGTTCATATTTATTTTGAACCCTTTGAATAACCCATTCCAAAACTTTGAGGTAAACTTTGGGTCTCTGTTAGACATAATTGTTTTGGGTATGCCATGGAAGCATGCTACTTCCCTCATATAAATATCAACAACATTGGTTGCCTTGTGAGTAACCTTCATATGAATGAAATGGGAAAATTTAGTAAGCTTTTCCACCACCACCATGATTGCATCATGCTACTTGCTTGTTCTGGAAAATCTTGTGAGGAAACCCATTGACACCACTTCCCACTTCCACTGAGGAATGGCTAATGGTTGCAGTAACCCAACTGGGTGTTTATGCTCATCCTTGAACCTTTGAAACTCCAAGCATTTAGTGATGTATTCAACAATTTCCCTCTTCATGCCTGGCCAATAATATTGGCTCTTGACTTATGAAACTATTTTCTGATATCCTGGGTGTCCTGTATAAGGTACATTGTGCATTTATTTTAAAATCTCACTCCTCAATTCAAGATAATTGGGTACATAAATTCTGTTTCTATACAAGATAATTCCATCAATTCCCAATTCATAATCTTTATCCTTTTGCTCCATTTTGTTACCAATTCCATGTACTGCAAATCAATTTTTCCAGTCTAAGAAATTATGCCTTTAAGATCCATTTGATACATGCTAATGGTTGTAACATGCAGTTCATGCACTCTCCTGCTGAGTGCATCAACTACCTTGTTCTCCTTTCCTTTTATTTTCTTGATATCAAAGTCATACTCATAGAGGAATTCCAACCATCTACTCTGCCTAGCATTCAAAGTAGGCTGATCAAACAAATACTTCAGACCATTATGGCCTGTCCTCAACTCAAACCTCTTTCCCATGAGGTAGTGCCTCCACTTATTCAAAGTGTGCACTATGGCTACCAAATCCAAATCATGAGTGGCATAGATCCTTTCATGCTCTTTCAATTTTCTAGACTCGAAACATATCACAAATCCGTTCTGACTAAGGAATCCTCCAAGTCCTTTGCACACATATGTGTAAACCACAAAATCTTCATTCAGATCATCAATCCACAGAATGGGAGAATTGGTTAACAACTGCTTCAATTGTTGGAAGCTCATTTCACATTATTCTTTCCATTGAAACTTCTTCCCCTTCCTTTGCAAGGAAGTGATGGGATGAGGTATTCCCGTAAAACCTGCAATGAACCTTCTATAGTATCCATCTAGACCCATGAAGGATATCACTTCTTTCAAATTCTTAGGTGTTTTCCACCATTTGATGGCCTCAATATTTTCAGGGTCCACTGCTATCCCTTCTTCAGATATGACATGCCCCAAATAATGAATTTTGTTTTGATAAAATAAGCACTTGCTCAATTTGGAATACAGTTGATGATCCTTTAACACTTGAAACACCATCCTCAAATGATGCTCATGTTATTCTTTCGACTTGGCATATACAATGATGTCATCCAAAAATACAATGAAAAACTTGTCCAAATAGTCTCGGAAAACACCATTCATTAGGCACATGAAAACAATTGTTGCATTTGATAACCCAAATGGCACCACTGTGAACTCATAATGACCATACCTTGTCCTGAAGGTGGTCTTTCTGATGTATTCCTCTTTAATCCTTACCTGATGGTATCCTAACCTAAGATCTATCTTTGAAAATATCCTTTCATCCTTCAAATGATCGAAGAGATCATCAATCCTTGGTAGAGGATACTTGATATTTATAGTCACTTTGTTCAACTGTCTTAAATTGATGCACAATCTCAATGTCCCATCTTTCTTCTTCATGAACAATACTGGAGCACCCCAAGGTGACACAATTAGGCGTATATACCCCTTCTTCAAAAGTTATTCAAGCTACATTTTCATCTCTTTCAACTCTGGTGTACTCATTCTGTAAGGAGTCTTTGATACTTGAGCTACTCCAAGAATTAAATTTATAGAGAAATCAATATCTCTCTTTGGAGGTAGTCCTGGTACCTCCTTGAACACATCTTCAAAATATTCCAGGACAACATGATCCTCCATATTTGGCACCTTATCCTTAGATGCTTCCTCCATATGGGACACAAATATTTGAAATCCCTTTCTGTAACACTTCTTTAGTTGTATTTCTGAGATTTCCTGGACAGTAACTTCCCTGGGAATTCCTTAGACTGGTCTCTGATTTCCTTCCTTATCCAAGGAAGTTAATGCCTTTATATGATAGTATAATATGGCATGGTGCTGGTACAACCAATCCATACGAATTAGAAAATGATATTATCCCAAAGGAAATATGTTCAAATCTTCCTTGGTACTCAGTCCATTCATTTCCAGTGGACATGATTTAAACAACTCAATGACCTTTCTCTTGACTCCTGTAGCTAGCTGCACCAACCAATATTTCCCATGTTTTCTTATTGGTAATTGAAATATTTCCACTACCTTAGGATCTACATAGCTATGACTAGCCCCTAAATGAATTAAAATAGTTCATGGTTATTGATCATACTTTCGACTTCAATCATGTGTGATTGAAACTCAACTTTCTTGTTTTCCAGAGATGCATAGATTCTTGGTACTCTTCTTCCCATGTCCTCCACTGTTTCTTCTTGTTGAACATGATGAACATATATAACCTTGTCCTTTCTATGAGGTCAATCCCTATACTTATGATCTCCTTTACAGCCCCAACATTGCATAGGTGTCTACCTTGGCCTTTGCCCACCTACTTTAGCCATTCTAGGCTCTCTCAAAACTGGTTGTCCTTGAGGACTATTTTTGAAAAATGGTGGCTTGTGTCCCTTCTTCCTCTACTCCCTCTTAAACTTTCTCTTGTATTCCCAAGATTTTTGGAAAGTAGGCTTTCCTTTCTACTGATCATATAAGCATTTTTCTCTCCTTATAGTTTCTTCCAGAGTCTTGGGATTATCATTTTGGATTTTATCACTGATGAAAGATAGAAACCCACTCAAATATCTCTAGATATTTACTGCCTCGTCCTTAATGAAAGGGACATACTTCAACAACTCTAGAAATATCCTCTCGTATTCATCTATAGTCATGCTGCCTAGTTCAAGTTTGAAGAATTCTTTCATCTTCTTGTCATAGTATCTCTTAGCTAAGTACTTCTTTTCAAAATGTTTCTTGAATTCCTTCCAAGTTACATTTTTCTCCTTGAGGTGTTGTACTTTCACCAGTTGATCCCACCATATGGATGCCTTTCCTTTAAGTTGGTAGATGGAAATTATTCCCTCTGCATGAGAAGAATAGTTTTTCAATTGGAAGTACGTCCTCATGCCTATAAGACATGTCTCAACATCTTCATCCTTCTTATGCTCTCCATTGAAAGTAGGAGGTTTGATCTTATTCATTTCTCCTATCAAATCATCCACCCTAGATGTCCTATGTTTCATGACAGGGGATGGACTTGAGCTACTATGTGCTCTCCTATGGGAATGCTTTTGGGAGTGTTCGTGATGTATTCTACCACTCCTTGATCTTACTTTGTTCTTAGGGGTCCCATGAATTCCTGATTTGTTGGAGCCACTCTCCTTATACATATTCCTTTCAATTCTTTCCAGACTCCATATTAACTTCATATTAAATTATTCATGTTTCACCTTGTCTCTCTTAAGCCTTTCATTATCTTCCTAGTGAATTTGGACATAGTTTTGCAAATTTTTAATGATTTTCATCATGCTCACTTCTTTATTTATTTCCTCTCCATGCCCATTGGAGTTCATTCCTTCAACTCCCAAATGGACATCCATTCCTCTAACCTCATCCTCCGGACTGTAAGCATCATGTGCCTCCTCCATTTCTCT
>ML805055.1:237444-260007 GCA_009831015.1 Picea engelmannii | reverse complement strand
TACAATCCAAATTTAAGTCAAACCAAAATCTAAAATTTTGCAGCTAAAAGACTCAACAATGAATTGAGGAAACCATCAATAGCCATGCTATCCACCGTAAAACCCAACCAAAATAATGGTGCTATTTTGGGAGTTAACAGGTGGTATGGTAACACTGAAGGGGTTGTGTCATGCCATGCCAGGTCTATCTAGTTGTAGCTCCTAAGTTCTTGATTCATCCAAGTGTTCTAGGGCATTTAGGAAACACTTTAGTAAGGGGGGAAGCAACATAAGAGGCTAGAGCGGATGAGGAGAAAAGCCTATTCAAAGTTAAGATTGGGTGAGTTTCCCATGGTTCCGGTCGAGATCAAAAACCTTCTGAAACATAGTTTTGAATAAAGTGAACCTTGTTTATTCAAGTTCGGACAGGTATGGTCCACCGGGTTAAAGAAGTCATGGTGCTATTAGGAAAACGAAATAGCGGATTCCCAACCAGTTTGTTTTGGTCGAACCAAGCAATCAATTAATTTCACTCCATCCCTCCACCTTAAGACAAAGGTTCCTTCCTTCAGAAGTTCCCCTCCCTCATCAAATGGGATTGTTCCCGGTCTATCCAATCGATCAAGCAATAATAAAGAGTCCTAGCCACACTTCATCCCTCAATATCTAAGAGCCATGCATGGATAGCTCGGGGCTATGATAGGTAAAACATTCTTGTCCATTATCTGAGAATCTAGTTGTTTATTTCGGGGTTGTTCCGGTCGATCCCCAAAACGTCCCCAAATGCATATTTTCATAAGGCACATAGTGGTGAAGTAGGCAGGTGGTTATAAGGTTAATAGTAGTTGGTTCTCTAAGTGTTTTCCCCACAAAGGATACCTACCTGAAGCAATAATGGGTTGGGGCATCTATCCCTAAGTTGGTTGGGTAAGTGAGGTAGGTAGTGAAAGGTTGGTAGGGTGGTTGTACTTAAGTAATGCAAGTAAGCAAGGTGTGCTAGCAATGTTTAAAAGTGCCCATCCAAGAATCAATTTCTTCAAAGATAAGGGGTCTTACTGTATTAAACCTTGCGGCACTTTCAGTGTATTCTATCTCACGGGACCAACCAGGTGGGGTAGGTGGGGAAAAATCATAGCCATAAGATAGGTAGGTTTCTAAAGACTAATAAAAAAAATGGTTGAAGGCATGGAATGAATCTAATCCTAAATTAAATAAGTAAGATCCTGAAATAGTGCAATTAAAATGATCCACCAACAGAGCCAGCTGCCAAACTTCACATGCATGGGGGAATTCTAATTTGTTCCGTGCCATCCAGAATTGGGGGGAGCAAGGTACGAAAGGTAAATAGAAGTACCTCCTCTCCTCGTATTTTTGGCTGAAGCAAGTGTCGAGGCAGCACTCAAAGATCAACTAGGGTGAGAAGGGAGTAAGAAAGTAAAGGGGTAAGGCTGGCCAATTGAATCCCGTGTCCCGATAATCGAAGTTATAGTGCAATAGAAAGTAAGCAATTCAAAAGTGTATAGGTATAAGGAAGGTGCTGGTGAGCTGGTAAAGCAAGGTAAGGGGAAGTAATGTCGTACCCTTCTAATCTTGACTGGATGGCTGAAGCTATAGGTGGTCTAGGTATAGTATATAACATAAAGGTAGGCTTAATAAAGTAAATAGTAAAAAGGGTTCCCTAGCAACAAAGGATTCATGAAGGAAGTTTATAAGGCTACAAGTGCTAGTTCTTAAGGTGGACAGGTCCTTAAGAAACACAGAATTGAGAGGTAAGGAAGAGTAATAAGGTTGGTTTCATGCCATTCCATGTTGTGTCTATAGTGGTACCTCCCTAAGATAAATTCATCAAGTGGTGCTAACAGGTCTAGGTAGTACATTGGGTAACTATCATCAGGTGGGTAGCAAACATGAAATGAAAAGTAGGTAGGTCTCTTAGCACCTAGTAGTGGGTTCTTCTAATGGATAAAGAGTATAGGCTCGGTCAAACCAATAAGTTAATATGTGATACCAAGAATCAATATTGTGTTGTGTCCCCACCCTGATTCCTTTCTTCTTGGATTTAGCGATGGGTTGGTTGGTAAGGGATAAAGAAGACTCCCTCCCTTCATCAAAACTGTAAGGTATCTAGTAGCCCACCCAAGATGTAAGTATAAACCTTTAATCCAGTGAGATTCTAAAGTTAATACGAATGTTATAAAAGTACCTATCCCCTCCCTTCAAGAAAGATGATCTAAAAGCTATGTCGCTTGGTCTGAAAATTCTGAAAAGCTTCTGAAATGCAATTAAAAATATATAAAATATACCCAGGAGAAGAATTTAGTAAGTGTTCTGGAAGCTGTATCGCTCGCTAATATAAGGTGTATAGGGGGTACAAAGTGATGGTGATATGTGAGTGGGGTAGTATTATAGGAAGGGGGGGGAGTAGTGTTATCCTGTCCTGAGAAGATAAACTTATAGTTGTTCCCACTAAGCGATTAATTCAAGAAGTGTTATAAGGAAGGTCTAGTGATTTAGGCGAGTAACTAACTATAAGGTGTAGGCATTAAAAGAGGGGTCTATTCCTTCCTAAAATGCAGTGTATTCTAAGGGATAAATCATATAGTAAATACTTCCTCCTCAGCGGGAACACTAGGTATGGTACCCATAGCATCCATCTGAAAGAAAGTTGAATCCTGTGCTGTTGTATGCCCACCCATCCTATCCCATCCCATTCTGTAGAAGTCAGATAGCAGTATCCCTGCTAAGCAATTCATTAAGTGAGGGTGTGTTATAGGGTGAACAGGTCTAGGTCTTAAGATGGATAGGTTGATATGGTAAGGCAAGGGTAAAAAGGGTGAATTACTAGCATGATGCCTCACCTCAACTACGAAGAAACATTCCTAGCCGAGGCATTCAAAGTAAGATAAGTAGTCTGAAGTGGTTCTGATCCTGTCCCGTCCTGAAACCATAATCTAAGAAAAGGGTAGTTAATAGCAGTCCCTCCTAATATTAAGAAAGGAAAGTGTGAGAATCATATACTAGTGATGCAGTATGAAGCCTATCCAACATAAGGCTCTCTGATTTCCAATCATCCATCCAACCACCATGTCTCTAAAGTTAAGGCTATTGAGAGTCAATCTATCCAGGACAATTTCCACACGATATCTCTTAGCTGCTAAAGGGAAACCTTATCTCTCAGCTAATGGACCCATCTAGAATTGCTAATGTAAAGGAATAGGAAGCTATGACAAGTCCTCTATAATAAATCCACCATCCCCATCCCATCCAACCATGTGATCCAACAATCGACATGGGGAGCAAGGTGAGCTACGAAAGTTTATCCCCTCCCTCGTTGAATCGATAATCCAGTGGTGTCTCATAAGTTAAGGCTATTTAGAATCAATATATATGGTTGGGGAAGTTCCACACAATCTCTCTCCTCTCTGCTAAAGGTAACCTGCCCCTCTGAGCTAATGGACCATCCGACAATCATCAATCATGGGAAGCGTGGATGGTTTGATACAAAAAACTTGACGTTTCATGGCATGCATCGGTAGAAAGGGGCTCTGGTCTATAAATGAATGATGTATCCTGGAAATAGTTCACGGAGAGAAATGCATGAAGTGTTGATCCTGTGGGGGTTTTAAGCTTACACACCCTGTAGGGGTATCCACTCTGTCTGCGTTGAAGAGAAATTTGGGTCTTATGGGGTGGGTTTGTTGATTCTAAAAATCTTTTGAAACATGGTGTTGTCTCACTCTACACCTCATGTTGATGGGTTCTTAGGCATATGGGTCAACCGGGTTCTCAAAATCACATTTATAAGAAGACAAATCACCAATTTAATACATGTGTGGGTGAGGGATGAAATAAAAGTCATCTCCCTCAAAGCAAGTCTAGTCATTTGGTTCCTTCTGGTCAATTCCGAAAATGTTATGAAATGAAATTTTAGAGATATAAGGCCCTTATTTTTAGGGGGTCAGAGTATGATCTCCATCCACCGAGTTCGATAAATTGCATTTGAATGAAGTCAAATCGAGGATTTTCATCATTTTAGGTAATTCTGATCCAATGATGGTAAGTTTGGGGCATAGGTGAGGCTCGATAGAGATTGGTGAAGCAAGTAGGTTGTTTGTTCTAGTCGAACCAAAAAACCTTCTGAGATGTGATTTTGTCTAAAGTGCACCCATGTTTCTAGGGTGCTCGAGCCATATTGATTTCTCCATTAGGGTCGAAAACTATAATTTGTATTTAGCTAAATTGATTCATTTAAGAATTCCCTTCACCTTGGGCTTCGCACCTTCATCCAGTAAGTCGAGGGTCGTAGAGAGCTTGCTTGGTAGGGCTAGTTTCCTTTTCATGTTTGTTTTTCAAGAATCCCAGTCAGGAGCCTTTCCATGCATGCATGTATCCACCCACATCTCTAAAATAGGGAGAGGTTGGGTACCCAACATGGTATGGTAAATCCCAAACCCTATCAAAAATTCGATGCCAAGGTGGGGTGCAAAATCATAGCCATAAGAAAGAAGGTTATAAATTCTAGTCTCCGTTGCATATTCCACAAAAGGTTCGGTGCTAAGGCACAGAGTGAGGTCGGGGATAAAGAATCAAATCCTAAAGGTGAGGAGCGAATCCAACTATAAAATAGAATTCCATTGGATTAATATGCAATTTGGCGTGGAGCGGTCGATCGAAAATCCATCCAACCCAATTGATAAAGGCATATTAGTGTTTGGATGAAATCGTAGGCATATTATCCATTGGGTGCCCGCTCAAACTATCATTTCTCTTTAGGGAACTGGCTCAAATTTCTTATTGGAGCCAAAGAAGTTGAAGGTAATTAATTCAATAACTGGCCCGACCTAACTAATAAGTAGGAGTTGCTAGTGTGTTTGTTTTCCTGCCCTCAATATGAGTAAACCAAGGTGCCCGCTCCCTGGATTTTTTGCCGCATCGGAAATTATGTATATAAATTAGAATCTAAGGCATGTAAGGGGTGAGTAGTGGAGTATCTAGTGTTATTTGTTGTGGTTAGTAATCAAGTAAGTGTAAGGTTTTTTAATACCGTGCTTCTAAGAGAAGATTTCTCCCCAACCAACCACTAAGAAATAAATGAAGCAAGTGAGGTCTATCTAAAAGGTCTAGTTCTGAAGGTGGATACGTGTTAGGGAATAAGGAGTTTGTTTCATGTCATACATACTATACTCCTTCTCTTCCTGGTGAACTGAATGGGTTGGAAAAACCTCCATGTCCTAAAGTTGAATTTCATGAATTAAGAACTTCTCCTTCCTTTCTTGGTTGGGTCGTTAAATATGGTAAGTCACAGAAAAAGAAAGCTCCTCACAAGAATCGTAATATTATATATGTAATAATGGTGATTCCTAAATCCTATCAAAAATAAGGACTATACCTGATATTACATATTCAAATATCTTCTCTGGTATTTATAAATAACATATATGAAGGCCCACCCAATATTAAAAGGTCGAGTCTCTTAGCGTTCGACTGCGTACCTAACATATTAAGGCACCACGTCTCAAATTTTCATTTTTCTTTAGGCAAGTCGATTAATGCGTAGCATTTCAGGTGAGGTGATTCCTTCAATAACTGGCCCAACTTAAGAAGTACTATAATTTCATGTATGCGTGGGAGATATGGGGCCAAAATGCTTTCCCACATTGGGTTGGTGGAAACTACAAAATTACATATATAAAAAGAGGCATGCATGTATTATGCTAATTGCCCTAC
Organism: Picea engelmannii; assembly: GCA_009831015.1. NCBI lineage: Eukaryota > Viridiplantae > Streptophyta > Pinopsida > Pinales > Pinaceae > Picea > Picea engelmannii. Next base: position 254,301 of record ML805055.1, on the reverse strand, counting down.
TTCCTTCTCGCGATGAAGATCCACATTTACCACTCCACTCTGTGTCTTAATTTCCACCATCAAAGCACAAGTGAAGGCACGAAATGAACAGGTTGGTAAGACCAGATGGGTCGTGGGGGTGTCTGGAAGAAGAAAAATATCAGAAAGTGAGGATCGAAGAGAAGATTCCCAATTCCCATTTGAAATATACATTAGGTTGAGGGGTACCCAGGTCGGGTTGTTTTGGTCGATCCCAAAAGCCATGCCCTGTAGTTGTTCCTGTAAAAAAAAAAAACCTTCCCAGATGCAGTTTGAGATATATAAAAGCTTCATGTTGAGAGGGTTTTAGGCATAATATATAACCCAATTGGGTCTTGAATTCACATTTTTCTTTAGGGAACTAGATGATTTAAATAACTTCCATAGCCTTTGCCCAGGGCGCTTGAATAGGTATAAATAAATTACATATATAAAGGCCCATATAACATAACCTGGTTCAACTTCGTTATAACCCTCCATATCTTAAAAATCCATGCCGATTGGAGAGGTGTGTTGAGAGCAGATCAACACTGGAAAAATAGAAAAAAATGATGAAGTAGTTTACATGATGATCTCCCTATCTATCCCTCCAATTGAAACCCATCAATAAGCCTCTCCAACCCTCATGTCGATGCCCCCAAAAAAACCCACATGGGGAGGCCTTCCTCTGCATAAAATAACGTAAAACTAAATAGGCATCTTCGAGGACACAAAAAGTTGACCTCAAATTGCAGTGATTTTCCATTTCAAAAAGTATAAAAGAGAGGTGCGAACCACACCTAGGTTATAAGGCTATCCCACCACGGTTTCTTTGTGGTGTGAATACGAGTAAATCATGTTGAGAGGAATCTCAGCTAAGAAATCTCATCTTCTGGCTCTCAGAGAATGATCGTAAGATTACCTTAGGTCTGCCATCATAGATTTTCATACTTAACCTAGGATCTAATCTTAGAAGTGGGACCCATGGTTACAAGTAACTAAGATACTTGACTACAAAGCTTATCAATATAACTTGGATGGATGTGAGTCTTTTTTTTTGGGGGGGGGGAATTCAAACAGATATAACTGGTTCTTCCAACGACTTTCCATTTGTTGTGGCTACAACCCCCCCCTACTTTTCCTGCTCAGGGAGAATAAAAAGGAATTTATTGCTTGCCCTTCATAGGGCAAGGAGGGGACCCCATATAAAATTTTAGTATTTTATAATAATTTACTATGGGTAAGTACACTTGACTAATGATTTGGCATGGTTTTCTTAAATGGGATGTCTTCTCACGATTTGTCTCATTTCTTGAAAATCTTGATATTGATGAGTTTAGTAAATTTTTCGACATTGTGCATCTAGGAATGATAAATGTTTTCTCCTTCTCGTAGCATAGCTTTCATCAAAATTAAAATATTGCATATTCATCTCTTTTCATAAATTTCGAGTCAGTCAAAACACCATATTGTTCACACGATTTTCCTCTTGAGTAACAACAATCTTAAAAATAAAGCGCTTATAAAAAATTTGATTAGACAATTTTTTATCCTTTCTGGTAGAAAACCTACATTAGATTAGTTGTAGGGTGTTGGCACAGGAGCAGACCCAGGGATCAACACTTCAACAATGCACCAATAAAACCCTAACTACTGTCCCTTTCGGCAACACCTACGAACAAGATGAAGTCTCACCCGAGGTAGAGGCAGGGGTGGTTGCAAGACTTAGGTTTTTGCAACCTTAGCTGGGACACGGATTTATGATTATTACTCTTAGCAAGCACTTTAGAATAGATCCTTCATCAGTATTTAATCCTCATGGAACTCGATAGATGGCACAAAGAATCGCAACATTCACTTAGATCTAGGTTAAGTTAGTACTTAGCAACAACAAAATAGGTCTAGCACTCAACACTTTCATATATGTCAAATCTATACCCACACATCTAATAAGCACAAAGCAAGTGGATCTATCTAAGTATATCATAGCAAATCACATAGCATAGTCATATCAAGCACAACACATGGAAAGAAACCAACACATTAGGTCGAAGGACCGAGCACAACACACAAAGTTACCATGGTTCACCCCCTCCCTGGGGCTATGTTGGCACACAAGAAGACCCAGGGTTAAACACTCAAGAGTGCACCAACAAAGCCCTAAATACTAGTCCTTTCAGCAACACCTGTGAAGCATATGAAGTCTCACCCAAGATAGAGGCAGGGGTGGTTGCGGGACTTAGATGTCTGCAACCTTAGTTGGGACATAGATATGTGATTATCTTGTTTATAGCACACTTAGCATCAATTATTCCTTAACATACATTCATTAGTACACTTCACAGAAATTACAGAGCACTATAGTAATTACTCATATCTAACACTTAGCAATGATAAATAGGTTATACTTAATAGATTAATCACTTAGCATCTTATGTATCATATATAGCATGCATTCATATCTCATAAGCACAAAGCATCAATAGATTTGTCTAAACATATCAGAGCACTTAGCAAGAGAGAGAAAAACACATCATCACAATACATAGAGTTACTATGGTTCACCCCCACCCTAGGGCTATGTCCACAAAGTCTTATTTATATTATCTTGGTCAAGCAGTTAAAACATGGAGCTTCAATGACCCTTACTTCGCACAGGACAGAAGATTTGTGTAACTCACTAGATCCTTCTTCCTTGCACTCAACACAATGCTTTCTACAGTCTCTCATAGGGACTTGCACTCAGCTCTGCAAGTCTTACACAAAATGCATAGAGCCTTACAATACTTGATCACACAAATCCAAATCTTAGCACTGTAGCCAACTTGCACTAAGCAATCACCAAGTGCACTAATTAACAACCTCTCCTATTTCTTACATTTCCTATCTATTTATAGATTACAAAATGGGCCTAAACATGGGTAAACTCATAGGCTAACATCCCTTTCCCATTACATCAACCCAAAACCCTAAAATGGACCCAAAAATAGGTCTTGCTTCCTTAATTTCCACTTCATGTTGCGCTCCATATTTGGCAAGTTGTCCCAGTCCCCAAAAGTGGTCAAGTATGATAAAGTACTCTTAAACTTGGTCAAGGGCCAACAAGCCCCCAACACTCACCTGTGACTCATCCCAAGTCACTTAGGTCTGACAAATTCTTCTTTGAACACCTCGAGATTGGCTCAATCGGCTTCAACTTGTTGTAGTGCGACAACCCCTTGTTCAGCAAATTCCTGGATTACTGTGTCATTGAGTGGTCCTTCCAAGAACTTTTCTGCAGTGATGCCACCCTATTCAAGTTCATCTCCTTGTCTTTAAAGTTCAACAAACATTTGGCATGCCTTCTCTTGGAGTGGTTTCAATCGTTGAGAGATGTCCATTACTTTACTTTGCAACATGTGTACTTGTTGTTGGGTTGTGTGTTGCTCTGCGAACCTCTTCATTCTTTCGACTGGGGTCATGGACTTCAACTGAGATTATAGCACATCTGCATGTTGTTTTTCTTCATGGATCTGTGCCTCCAATGTCTGCAATTCTAGATTCTCTGCGAGGGTTTCATAGGTCTGGGCGCTTCTGGTGCTTAGTTGCCTACATTCCGAAGACAAATATTTTAATCAGTCAACTGTGCTTCGAGCAATGACTTCTCTTAGATCTCTTATCTCTTGGTGTGTCTCAGGAATGATGCAAAGCTCCAGATCCGTGATGTGCTATTGAAGTTATTGAATTACTTCTTCCAATTGGGTCACCTGTTGTGGAAGACAATCTTCAATCTTCACTTCTATGGCTGTCACAAAGCACAGTGCCTTGTGAACTCTTTCTTGTGTTTCAAGTTGCTCTACTAGCAATTGGTCCTTGCTTTGTTGTAATTGGGATTTTTACTCCTCCCATTTCACTTGTAAGTCAATATGATCATGTTCTTCCTTTCTTCGTTTCTCTTCATGTGTGCTATGTGCTTGCGACAAAGAATGGGTGGCTTTTCCTATCTCTTCTTGAGCTCGTTGAAGGCAAGCTTCGACTTTCTTGGCGATCTGGCGTAACTGTGTGGGATCATCTCATGTTCTTGATTTTTCCATTGTTAACGGTGTCGTAGAAGCTGCTTGGCTGGACTGAAGTTCATGCTGTGCTTCTTTGAATTCACCCATGATCCGACGAAATAATTCCTCCTACTTTACTTCTTTCTTTTCCACAAGCTCTAATGAGACATCATTCAGCACGACAATTAAGAAGTCAAAATCATCTGGGGTAAGTGTAGTCTTAAGCATGGTCCGGGTGACCTTATTTTTCTTTCTAGATGAGGGCCTCAATGGGGTAATATTAATTTTCTTGGAGTGATCTTCCTCATCCCTAGGCAGGGTAACCTCGCCTTTGCTCTTTTCAACTTTTGTGCCCCCTAGTTCTTCATCGTCACCTCCCTTGATAGGTGAGAGAAAAGAAGTCTTCGTGGATGTGCTATGGATATCTTGAACTTCCAAATCCTTCTTAGTCTTGCACGGTCCTAGTGTATCCGACATAGCTTCAGGGCTATCTACGTCGGATGTCTCTGCAGGGTCTACTGCAATAAGGAAGTCTGTCGACCATTCTTTGGTAATCTCCTCCAGGTCATCTTTTGTCATCTTGTAATGTGACTGGAGTTTTTGTTTGTTCTCGTCTGCGTGCGCTGTGATGTAGGTGAAGTGACGATATGCGTTGAATTTCATCAAAGTTTGAAACCTATAAAGAGTGTTGGGTGTAATGCACGATGTATACTGAATGGAATTCCTCAACTAAATGTAGTACACATGGAAGACATCATTGGACTGCTACTGTTTGTTTATGTCACTAGAGTACCACAACATAAAAAACTTCACGGCCAGGGGTTTGAAGGGTTTGATCTCCGAAAATGTGGCTCCCTCAGGTAGTTCCCACGTGATGAAGGCGATGAGTATGAGAAACCAGTTAAAGTGGAACTCATACCCTTGGTCTTGCGCTTGTCTACAATCAAGCTCTAGCTGATTTATAAGGTATTTAGCCCAGTTCATTTGTAGTCCCTCTGCACACTTCCCTGTGAGGTCAACTACAAATCCGGTCACTTGCGTAGGTATATTTTTTCAGACTAAATTGCCTGCGATCAAATGGAAGCCAAAGCATACTGCTATATTCTCAATGGAGGCTACCTTGTAACCTTATGTGCCTTTCTCCAGATCATAATATGTGTCTTTTATTCATTGAGCGAGAGCATAATTTGCAGTCTTTCCTGGGTAAAAGTCCTACGGGTCAAGGCCCTACATGCTTAGCCCAGTGATTTGATTGATTAGAATTGGATCCACGGTGATGCGTCGGTCCAACCATAGGTATCCTCCATGGTAGCAGGACAACAACAGTCAAACACAGGCATTTACTTCCCGATGCCTCCCGAAATGTGGAATCTTCATTACGTTGAGGAGGGTTGACTGTGCAAGGTTATAGGTCCATTGTTGTGGTACAATATTGGGGTTCTTTCTTTTTGTAATGGTCAAATACTTGTGCGGGGCTAGCATATTATATACCTTGCGATCTCCAAGGTTAAAATCACTGAATTTTAGCGTGGTGATATTTTCTTGGTCAGCATGAACTGCATGCACCCCTTTCGGGAGGTACGTAGTGACTACAACATAGTCGAAGTCTCTGGATATTGAGTTTCGATTCACTGGTCCACTTAGTGGTGGGATATATTTAGGCAAGATTCTTGGGATCATCTTCATAGTGGAAAAGTCGTTTCCTATCTTAGATCGTCTTTCTAAAGGCGGTCGGGATGGTCCTGCTCAAAAAGTGGAGGGTGAAGCTAGCAGTATGCCCAAGGATGATGCTTGTACACCTATAGACATTTTGCCTTCTGACATGACTCTCTCAGCCATTAAATCAATTAGAACTTCTTCAACAATTTTCTCAGCAGTGCTGAGCTCATTCGACATACAAACTTGGGTCAGCTGGCTCGAGTGTAAAAATAATTCATAGATGATAGTGAATAGTAAGGAAATGATGTCAGGGAAAGTAAATCTTAGGGTTCACGCTTAGATTCTTAGTTAGAAAAAAATATTCTCGGTGCGTGGCATGACATGTTAAGTAGGCAATCTCAGCAACGGTCTGCTTGCAATGGACATGGGGCCTTCATTAACTCCATTCTATCTATTCTGGTACTATCCAATGGTCTAGTGGTAACCCATAATTGATTTTTGATCCATTCGGAGTGGCGGTCAAACGAGTATATCAGTTACAACCACTATATTTCTTCATCATGGCGAAGTACTCTATGTCGTTGTTCTGATATCTCGACGAAGCTCCAATTCTGCAATTCTTCTTGCTGTGAAGTGTCCACTAGAACTTCTTGTAATCTTATAGTATTATCCCTTTTCTTCCTTAACTTCCTATCCTTCTTCCCAGTGAGTTTTGTCTCAGTAATTATTTTACCATTCTTTTGTTTATCTTATGTGGTCTTAGTTACTTCGCGCTATGGAAAATCTTTCTTAGGGTTCCTTGAGAATACTTCTTCTATATCAAAAATAGGTAACTTGATCTTTTGCAGATCCTCAAGTGTTCTCTTAGTTTCGACATCAGAGGTACTAATATTAAATATCTATGATCTTCTCTTCTGTTCTTCAATCAAGTGCGCGATCCTTTTGGTCATAAATTCTTTTAATTTTTGCTTCTTCTGTTCCAACACTTTCTCTTCTTCTCTTCGTCTGGCTTGTTCTCTATTAATCCAGGGTTTTCCTATGAGCATGCTAAATGGGGAACTGTCTTCAACTAATTTAATGATCTCAAAGTCTTCCTCTATTGAAGTTCCATTGACAGTCATAGGTATCCGGGCGAGCCTTCCACATAGGTTTACTAGCTTTCCTCTGAAGAAACTTGTTCCTCCTAAGGAAGGGATCATGTCAGGCTTCCCTATAGCTTCCCAAGTTCTTTCTGGCATAATTTTCACTTGTTCTTCTTCATCAAGAGTATAGTCAATGTCAAATTCCCCTATTCCTACTTGGATTTTCTCCTTTTCTTTGAAGATCTCTGATAGCCTAACATGTCGGTGGTCATTCAAAGTATTTTTCATCTGTAGCAATATCTTTTCTGATTCTTTTTGGGTTTCCTCTATAATTTTAGCCTCTTGATCTCCCTCAGGTTTTTCTTTCTCCATATTCAACTTCTCAAGCCTAGCAATGATTCTAGGGAAATCCAATACTTCATGGTCCATAGCCTTACAATAGAGGCAATTAGGTCTTCTCCCAGGATTCTTTGGAAAGATGTCCTAGTTGTCTGTAACTATAACAAAGGGTTAATCCTCTTTTTCATTTATATGTTCCCCAACTCCTTCTGTACTGCGCACTAGAATCATGGTGACTAGACTACAATTTTTTTTTCTAGGATCTTGCATCCACTTGTTAGTCCAAACATTCTTTCGATGCATAGGTATAACATATCTGTCACTATACTAATCAAATCTATTCATATCAAGCTTTCTTTTATCTATAGGAAATAATCTATCAAACATACCTAGATCCATGATTTAGAAACAAAAACATTTCACTTATCTTACTTCTGCAGAGCACAAAGCTTCCAGATATAAGACTTTTAACTATTCTTACCTTTATCAGAGCACAAAGCTTCCAGATATAAGACTTTTAACTATTCTTACCTTTATCAGAGCACAAAGCTTACAGATCCTACCTCTTTTCTGCAGATCTGACCTTTTTCTTTCAGAAGTTTCCACTTCCACTTTTCTTAGGGTATAGAGCATTCATATATCACTTCTTTTCTTCGGTATCAACCTCTTTTTTTGCAGATCTAACCTTTTCCCTTCATATATGACCTCTTTTTCTCAGCACAAAGATTTGTAGGTTAAGTATAATATTGCACACTAGGGCAACAGATCTATGCACAGAGCTTAGTTAACACAAAGATTTTTCTTCTTTAGTACCTAGCAATCACAGTTCCAGTCCCAGCAATGGAACCATTTGTTGGCACATAGGCAGACTTAGGGTTCAATGCTCAAGAGTGCACCAACAAAGCCCTAACTACCGACCCTTTCGGCAACACCTGCGAAGCAGATGAAGTCTCACTCGAGGTATAGGAAGGGGTGGTTGCAGGACTTATATGTCTGCAACCTTAGCTGGGACACAGATCTGTGATTATATTTCTTATAGTGCAATTAGCATCAGTTATTCCTTAACATACATTCATTAGTACACTTCGCAGAAAGCACAGAGCACTGCAATAATTACTCAGATCTAACACTTAGCAATGATAAACAAGTTATAATTAATAGATTAAGCACTTAGCATCTTATGTATCATATCTAGCATGCATTCATATCTCATAAGCACAAAGCATCAATAGATCTGTCTAAACATATCAAAGCACTTAGCAAGAGAGAGACAAACACATTAGCAAAATACACAGTGTTACCGTGGTTCACCCCCACCCTGGGGATACATCCACAAAGTCCTCTTTATATTATCTTGGTCAAGTAGTTACAAGATGGAGTTTCAATAACCCTTACTTGGAATAGGATAGAATATCTTCGCAGCTCACTAGATCCTTCTTCCTTGCACTCAACACAAATCTTTCTACAGTCTCTCACAGGGACTTGCACTCAGGTCTGCAAGTCTTACACAAAATGCACAGAGCCTTACAATACTTGATCACACAGATACAAGTCTTAGCACTGTAGCCAACTTGCACTAAGAAATCACCAAGTGCACTAAGAAACAACCTCTCCTATTTCTTACATTGCCTATCTATTTATAGATTACAAAATGGGCCTAAACGTGGGTAAACCCATAGGCCAACATCGCTTTCCCATTACATCAACCCAAAACCCTAAAATGGAACCAAAAATAGGTCTTGCTTCCCTAATTTCCTCTTCGCATTGTGCTCCATATTTGGCAAGCTATCGCAGTCCCCAAAAGTGGTCAAGTATGACCAAGTACTCTTAAAATTTGTCAAGGGCCAACAGGCTACGTCCACAAAGTGTTCTTCTTCTTTATTAGATTTGGTCAATCTAGTTACAACACAAAGTTCACGCTTATACTCCGCATAGGATAGGAGATCTGCGTGCACCTCGCCAGATCCTCCTTCCCCAAGTAGATCTAGCACAAAGCCTTCTTACAATCTGTGCACTCAACACTTCCATCACTTGCACTTAGCTCTACAAGTAGCTCACACAATATACACAAAGCATTTACTAGCACTTAGCTTATCTTCTCGCCCTCTCTTACATTGCTTAGATACTTATTTATACTTTAAAAAATAGGCCTAAACATGGGTAAACCCATGGGACAACATCCCTTTTCCATTACATTAACCCAAAACCTTAAGTGGGCCGATATCCCATGATATTTTCTTTGCCTAACACTCCATCTTTAACAGGCTGATAAAGTCCAAAAATGGTCAAATATTACCAAGTGTTCCTCAAAACTTGGTCAAGGGCCAAGAGGAACCCAACACTCACCTGTGACTCATCCCGAGTCACTCTGGTCTGATCAACTGCAATTCAAATGCCTCGAGCTTGGCCAAAGATACTTTGACCTGCTGCAGTGAGATAACCTTTTTCTTGGTGAACTCCTGGATCACTATGTCGTTTACTGGTCCTTCCATGCATTGCTCAGCGGTGATGACAACCTGTTCAAGCTTGGATGCCTAGCTCTCAACTTTAGTGAACAGTTGGCATGCTTTCTCTTGGAGTGGTTGAAGTTGTTGAGAGACTTCCATCACTTTACTTTGCAACATGTGTACCTGTTGTTGGGCGATGCGTTGTTCTAGAAATCTCTTCATTCTTTCAACTGGGGTCAAGGCCTTCAGCTGCGCCTGTAGCATATCTACATGTTGCTTTTCTTATTGGAGTTGTGCCTCTAATGTTTGCAATTTTAGGTTCTCTGTGAGGTTCTCATAAGTCTGAGTGCTTCTAGTGCTTCGCTACTTACATTCCAAAGCCAAGGTTTTTAACCTGTCAACTGTGCTACGAGCAGTTTCATCCCTTAGATCTCTTACTTCTTTGGGAGTCTCGGGCACGGTACGAAGTTCCATATCTTTGATGCACTGCTGAAGTTCCTAGATTACTTCTTCAAGTTGTGCCACCTCCTGTGGGACACGTTCTTCAATTTTCACTTCAATGAGTGTCATAGAGCGAAGTGCTTTGTGAACTCGTTCCTGTATGTCAAGTTGCTCTGCTAGAAATTGGTCCTTGCTCTATTGTAACTGTGATTTCTCCTCCTCCCACTTCACTTGTAAGGAAAGATGTTCTTTTTCTTCCTCCCTTTGTTGTACTATAAGTGCGCTCTGTACTTGTGCCAAATCTTGGGTGGCTTGCGATGTGTCTTCTTGAGCTCGTCGAAGGTGAGCTTTGACTTTCTCGGCAATCTGGAATAATTGGGTGGGCTCATTGCCTATTCCTACTATTCCCGTTGTCAAGGGCATAGTAGAAATGGATTGGTTGGACTGGAGTGCCTACTGCACTTCTTGAAGTTCACCTGTGGATCGGCTGAATATCTCCTCCTGTTTCACTTCTTTCCTTTCTGCGATCTCTAGTGAGGCATCATTCAGTGTAGCGATCAAGAAGTCGATGTCGTCCTGTGTGAGGGTAGTCTTAAACATAGTCCGGGTGGCCTTAGTTTTCTTTCGAGATGAGGTCTTTGGTGGGGTGATGTTCCTTTTCTTAGAGGAATCCTCCTCCTCTCTAGGTGGAGTAACCTCGCCTTTGTTTTGCTCAACCTCTATGCCACCTAGTTTGTCACCATCACCTCCCTATGCAGGTGAGATCGAAGTAGTCTTTGTGGATGTGCTATGGATATCTTGAACTTCACCATCCGTCTTAGTCTTTCTCAGTCCAGGTGTATCCAATATAGCTTCATGGATTTCCACGTTGGATATTTCTGTAGGGTTCACTAGAACAAGGAGGTTCATCGGCCATTCCTTGGTAATCTACTCCAACTCTTCTTCTGTCAACTTGTAGTACGACTGGAGTTGTTGTTTGTGCTCATCAGTGTGCACTGTGATATGAAGGTAAAGTGGAAGTATGCACTGAATTTGATCAAAGGTCTAAACCTATGAACTGTGTTTGGTGTGAGGCATGGTGTAGACTGGATTGCATTCTTAAATTGGTTGTAATAAGCATGGAAGACGACATTGAGCTTCCATTGTTTTTTCATGTCACTGGAGTACCACAACGTACAAAACTTCATGGCCAATGGTTCGAAGGGTTCGATCTTTGGAAAATTGGCACCTTCTGGTAGCTCCCAGGTGATGAAAGCAATGAGTATGAACAACCAACTAAAGTGGAATTCATACCCTTGGTCTTTCGCTTCTTTGGAGTCAAGATCTAGATGATTTACAAGGTGCTTCACCCAATTCATTTGTAGTCCCTCTGCGTACTTCCCTATGAGGTCAACTACAAATCCAGTAACCTATGTGGGTCTATTCTTGTGAACTAACTTCTTCATGATCATTTGGCAATCGAGGCACACTACTGCATTCTCTATGGAGGCTACCTTGTAGCCTCACATGCCCTTCTCTACATCACCATATGTGTCTTTTATTCAATGGGTGAGAGCACAATCTGGGGTCTTTCCAAGGTAAAACTTCTATGGGTCAGGGCCCTGCATGATTATCCCTATGATCCAATTGATTAGAATTGGATCCATAATGATGTGACAATCCAACCATAAGTATATTTCATGGTAGAAGGACAAAAACAATCTGATGCATGCATTCACTTCCTGATGCCTCCCAAAATGAGGAATCTTCATTACATTGAGGAGGGTTGACTATGTGAGGTTATGGGTCCATTATTGAGGGAAAATATTTGGGTTCCTCCCTTTTTCGATAGTTAAGTACTTGTGTGGGGCTAGCATACTCTAAACTTTACAATCTCCAAGGTTACAATCACTAAATTTCAGTGTTGTGAGCTTATCCTGGTCAGCATGAACTATGTGCACCACTTTTGGGAGGTATGTAGTGACCAAAGAACAGTCAAAGACTTTGGGTACAATGTCTCGATTCACTTTGCCTATTAGTGGTGGGATATACTTAGGAAATATACTTGGGATCATCTTCATAGTGGTGAAGTCGCTTCTAAGATTAGATCGTCTTTCTGAAGGTGGTTAGGATGGTCCTGCTCGAGCAGTGGAGGGGGAAGCTGGCAATGCTCCCGAGGATGATTCTTGTACACCTGTAGAAACTCCTCGCTCTGACATGAATCTCTCAGTCATTAAGTCAATTAAAATTTCTTCAACTAATTTCTCAGCAGCGCTAAGCTCGTCCGAGATATAAGGTTGGGTTAGCTAGCTTGGGTGCGAAAGGAATTTAAAGACTACAGTGAATAGTATGGGAACAAGGCTATGATCTCAAGGTGAATTAATCTCAAGTTTCGTGCTCAAATTCTCACTTAGTATTCTCGGTGCATGGCGTGATGGACTAAGTAGGGAAACTTAGAAATGGTTTGCTGGAAACAATTATGATCCTTCATTGACTCCTGTTTGACCTGTTATGGCACATTTCAATGGTTGGATGATGCACCTTTATTGCTTTTCTTCCCATTCAGAGCGGACGTCGAATGGATATATCAGCCCCAATGACTATATTTCTTCATCGTGGAGAAGTACTCTATGTCATTGTTCTGATATCTCAGCAAAGCTCCAATTCTGTAATTTTTCTTTTTGCGAAGTATCCTCTAGAACGTCTTGTAACCTTACAGTATTAGCATTTTTCTTTCTTAAATTTCTAGCCTTCTTCCCAGTGAGCTTCGTCTCAGTAATGATTTTACCATTCTAATGCTTATCTTCTATGGTCTTAGTTACTTCATGTTGTTGAAATTCTTTCCTAGGGTTCTTGGATAATACTTCTTATGTATCGAAAATAGGTAACTCAATCTTCAACGGATCCTCTAGTGTTCTCTTAGCCTCAACATTGGAGTTTCTAGTATTAAATATCTACGATCTTCTCTTCTGTTCTTCAATCAAGTGCATGATCCTTTTGGTCATAAAGTCTTTTAACTCTTGCTTCTTTTGTTTCAAAACTTCTTCTTCCTCTTTTCATCTGGCTTGTTCTCTATCAATCCAAGGTTTTCCTATGAGCATGGTAAACGGGTCACTATCTTCAAAAAAGTTAATAATCTCAAAGTCTTCCTCTGTTGAAGTTCCATTGATAGGCATAGGTATCCAGGCGATCCTTCCACATAGGTTTACTAGCTTTCCTATTAATAACCTTGTCCCTCCTAGGGAAGGGATCATGGCAGGCTTTCCTATAGGTTCCCAAGTTCTTTCTGGCATAATGTTCACTTGTGTTTATTCATCAAGAATACACTCAATCTCGAAGTCCCCTATTCTTTCTTCGACTTGCTTCTTTTCTTTGAATATCTATGGTAATCAGACATTTTTATGTTCCTTCAGGGTTTCTTTTATTCGTATTAACATTTTCTCTGATTCTTGCTGGGTTTCTGCCTTTTCTAGATCTGCCTTCTGTTCTTCTTGATTCATATTCAACCTTTCCAACTTAGTGATCATTCTAGGGAAATCCAATACATTGTGGTCCAAAGCTTTGCAAAAAAGAAAACTAGGTTTTCTCCCAGGGCATTCCTTAGCAAGATTTCCTAGTCTTCTACAACTGTAACAAAGAGTTAATCCTCTCTTCTCTTCAATGATCCCCAACTCTTCTTGTACTGCGTGCTAGGATCATAATGGTTAGCCTGCAAAAATTTATTTCTAGGATCCTGCATCCACTTGTTAGTCCATACATTCTTTCTATGCATAGGTATAACATATCTATCATTATACTTATCAGATCTATTCATATCAAACTTTCTTTCATCTATTAATGCCCTAGTTTTTAAGCTAGGACAAAATCTATCAAAAATACCTAGATCCATGCTCTAGAAAAAAAAAAAAATCACTTATCCTATTTCTATAGAGCACAAAGCTTCCATATCTAAGGAATTTTGACTATTATTACCTTTATTAGAGCACATAACTTACATATCTTACCTCTTTTATACAAATATGACTTCTTTCTTTCAGAAATTTCCACTTTTACTTTTCTTAGAGCATAGATCATTCAAATCTCACTTCTTTTCTTCAGATATGATCTTCCTTTCTTCATATCTAACTTTATTCCTGCCGCAAAGCTTCACAGGTCAAGTAAAAATCTGTGCACTGGGGCAACAGATCTACGCACAGAGATTTCTTTTGCACAAAGTTTCTTCTTCCTTGGTTCCTAGCAATCATAGTTTTAGGTCCTAACAATGGAACCATTTGTTGGCATAGGGGCAGACCCAGGGTTCAATGATTCAACAACACACCAACAAAACCCTAACTACCGACCCTTTCGGCAACACCTGTGAAGCAGATGAAGTCTCACCCGAGGTAGAGGCAGGGGTGGTTGCAACACTCAGGTGTCTACAACCTTAGCTGGGACAAATATCTATGATTCTTACTCTTAGCAATCACTTTAGCATAGATCATTCATCAGTATTTAACCCTCATGGAACTCCGTAGATGACACAGAGAACTACAACATTCACTTAGATCTAGGTTAATTTAGTACTTAGCAACAACAAAATAGGTCTAGCACTCAACACTTTCATATATGTCAAATCTATACCCACACATCTAAGAAGCAGAAAGCAAGTGTACCTATCTAAGTATATCATAGAAAAGCACATAACATAGTCATATCAAGCACAACACATGGAAAGAAACCAACACATTAGGTCGAAGCACCGAGAACAACACACAGAGTTACTGTGGTTCACCCCCACCCTAGGGATATGTCCACAAAGTCTTCTTCTTCTTTATTAGCTTTGGTCAATCAGGTTATAGCACATAGCTCACACTTGTACTCCACATAGGACAGGATATCTATGTGCACCTCACCACATCCTCCTTCCCTGAGTAGATCTAGCAAAGAGCCTTCTTACAATCCATGCACTCATCACTTCCAGCACTTGCACTCATCTCCGCAAGTTGATCACACAATATACACAAAGCCTTTACTAGCACTTAGCTTATCTTCTTGCCCTCCCTTAAATTTCTTAGCCACTTATTTATACTTTACAAAATAGGCCTAAACATGCGTAAACCCATGGGCTGACATCCCTTTCCCATTACATTAACCCAAAACCCTAAAAGGGCCCCAAAAGTGGGCCAAGATCCTGTGATCTCTGCTTCTCCTGGTGCTCCATCTTTGACAGGCTGTCGAAGCCCAAAAATGGTCAAATATGACCAAGTGTTCCTCAAAACATGGTCAAGGGCCAACATAGGTCTTTGGAATAGGTGTGAAAGATAACTTTCCAAAGTTGCAAACAAACATAGAATCTTGATTTAGGGAGCGATTAAATCCACTTATTACATTTTGTCCTGGGAAGCCCTTCTAACATAAGGGTCAATCACGAGGTCGCATTGAGACTAGTAGAGTTACTTACCCTACTTTGTTGGTCTTGGTGTAGATATTGTGTGTATTATGGGGATCACTTGAAGGTATACCCACAATGATGAGTGGAATCCTTTCAAGATGATTTCGGGCTAGATACCCTACCCTTGCACGTGGATCAGACTGTCGATTGTTTCCCCAGGCATCACTGTAGTGATTGGTAACCTTAGTGGACTATCTCTTTACGGTATTTACACAAGGTGACTGTGGGGGGGCAATTATTCACCGTACCTAGAATCGATGTTGGCCAAACTCACTCAAGCTCCTTGGAGGGTATAACCACATTTATGTGTAGGAGCTTGCACCAAGGTGTAAGTCCGTTAAGCAAGTCGTCAACGTAAATTTTCCACCTGCTCTATATCAGACCCTTCTTACTTTGTTCCTGCGATGTTTGATTTCATCACCAGCTAGTGTGTTCATTGTGAGAAGGTTTTGTTTGTTTTCCTGCTTCCTATATTTTTAGTGTGTGATGCTTGTTTTTCCTAGTGGACTCTAGATTAGATCTTTATTTTAATTGTGTTAGTTCCTAAAATGACCAATGAAGGAACCCCCTGCTCCAGGGGAACCTTTTGTTTTTCCTTTTTATGGAAACATTGGTCCTCCTCAAATCACTACTTTGAGCCTTCTAGGTCTCACAATTGGATTACCGGTATGGTTGTTTTCCACTCAGGTAATCTTGAATGTAGCTTGTGCTTCAGTTATAAGAACTTCCCCCCAAGAACATCAACCTCATGTTGATCCTTTGCCTTCTTCACTAGTAAGATATTATTCACCTTCTCCACTTGCAAGGTCTTCTTCCATTTCATCTTCTTCGCCGAGTGAAAGATATAAAGATAGTAACTCGGTGGATAAGAAGAAGAAGAAAAATAAACAAGGGTCCAAACTTCCAACCACTGCTGGAGGTGTTGGAAAGAAACCAATTACTATTAATCATGCTAGGAGTGTTGATGATGTCAAGAACACCTAAACAACCCGTAAGCCCAAGTACCCTTGCAGGCTTTGCAAAGGTAACCATCTTCTGAAGGATTTCCCTGGTCTATCCAAAGTTATAGAAGCATTTTCTACACACCCTCACCAACTGTTGGCCCTTGACCAAGTTTAAGAGTTCTTGGTCATACTTGACCACTTTTGGGACTACGATAGCTTGCCAAGGAAGGAGCGCAACACGAAGCAGAAAATAAGGAAGCAAGACCTATTTTGGGGTCCATTTTAGGGTTTTGGGTTGATGTAACGGGAAAGGGATGTCTGCCCGTGGGTTTACCCACGTTTAGGCCCATTTTGTAATCTATAAATAGGAAATGTAGATAGTAAGATAAGGAGGAGATAGTAATGTAGTACATCTATGTCATGTATGAATGAAAGGTTAGTGCTAGTAATTGGATTTGTGTGATTGAATGTATCTTAGAGTGCTATGTGCATGAGATCAAAGAG
>ML805055.1:210175-224540 GCA_009831015.1 Picea engelmannii | reverse complement strand
CTTAAGCTAATCATAGTAAAAAAATAATTAATTAATAACATATAATTAATTAAGGTTATATAATAATTAATTATAATTTAGCTAATTTTTAGGATTATTTATGAAATTATTCATATTAATAAGTAAAGGGTCATTACATCAGTAGTTGCAACCACCTAGATATACAAAAGACAACCTATGATCTCCTCTCACATTAGAATAATCTCTTGGGCTCAAAAATCAACTAGAAGATGATGTGATCAACAACTTCATTAACAACCCAATAGTTATAAGCAACCCAACATGTCAAATGCTAAAAGATATTTTAGATAATGAAGCATAGGGAGATCCTTTGGAATAATTGATGGAGAAACATATTCCCACTATTGCTTTACATAACAACATTACAGTTGAAATCACAACAGGAAGATTTCTGAATATTAATGCCAATTTGAATGAGCAACAACAAAAAAATTTGATTAAGATCCTTTCTAAATATCAACAGGCTTTTGCTTGGGAGTATCCTGACATGAAGGTAATTGATCCCCAACTATGTCCACATCATATCTATATTGAAAAATATGGTTGACCCATCCAATAGCCCCAACGAAGATTAAACCCTCATCTTAGGGACATTGTCAAAGAAGAATTATATAAACGATTGGATGCAGATTTTATATATCCTATTTCAGACAACCAGTGGGTCTCTCCACTAGTAATCATCCCTAAGAATAATGGTAAGTGGCAAATTTGTGTAGACTATAGAGAAATCAACAAATATACCCATAATGACCATTTTCCCCTACCTTTTATTGATTAGGTCCTTGATACTTTAGTAGGGAAGCATGTTTTCTCCTTCCTATATGGATTTAGTAGTTATAATCAGATTTAGATTGATCTGGAAGACCAGAATAAAACTACATTTACATGTCCCTGGGGTACCTTTTCATATCGAGTATTTCCCTTTGGATCATGTAATGCTCCAACTACATTCCAAAGAGTTATTTTAACCACATTTTATGATTTAATTAATGAAGGAATTGAAGTTTACATGGATGATTTTACCCCTTATGGAACTGACTTTGATCAAGATTTAAGCAATCTGGAGAAGGTATTGGAATGATGCATTGCTACCAGACTATGTTTGAGTAATGAGAAATGTCATATGATGATGACTGAAGGTGTGGTACTAGGACACTATGTTTCTGCAGATGGAATCAAGGTAGACCCAACAAAAATAGAGGTAATCCTTAATTTGCCTTCACCTCATACATAAAACGAGGTACGTAGTTTCCTTGGTTGTGAAGGATATTATCACAGATTTATAGAATTTTTTTGAAGAACAACTGCACCTTTACATGATTTAACTGGTAATTTGGAATTTCAATGGTCTGATAAGTGTGATGTTTCATTTGCAGAGCTCAAAAGGTTGGTTTCAACAACACCGGTGCTGAGAGGACCAAACTGAAAATTACCATTTTACATCTCTTCAGATGCATCAGATATCACTATAGGCATTGTCCTTGGACAAGAAGAAGACAAGAAACCTTATGCTATTTATTTTATTAGCAAAAATCTTACTCCTGCTGAATTAAATTACACAGTAATAGAAAAATAATTTTTAGCCATTATACATGCTATTAATAAATTTCTCCACTATATAACAGGATACCCAGTAATTTTGTATATTGATCACTCTGCTATTAGATATTTAGAAAACAAACCAAGTACTAATGGACGGGTTACTCGGTGGTTGTTTCTATTGCAGGAATTCAACATCACCATTAAGGATCAACCGGGAAGAGAGAATCATTTTGCAGATTTCTTGTCTCGTGTACTGAAAACAGATAACTCTTTGACAATTGAAGACCAATTTCCAGACAAACACTTGTTCATTGTCACTATTAAGACACCTTGGTACGCTGATGTGGTGAATTATCTAACAGATGGGAAATTACCAGCACACCTGTCATCAAGAGAAAGGAAATTAATCGTTTAGTGCAGTGCACGGTTCACTTGGATTGGTGGATATATTTTCTACACAGGGTCTAATCTTCAGATCATAAGATGTATCAAAGACGATGAAATTCACAATGTCTTGAAGGCATGTCATGATGAGCCCTACGACGAACATTTTTTAGACCACATAACTGGGCATTAGGTTTTATAGGTGGGCTATTATTGGCCCTCAATATTTAAATATGCAACAAAGTATGCCCAATCTTGTGACAACTGTAAGAGAATGGGCCAACCAGGCCAAACTGATGAAATTCCCCTACAACCACAAGTGGTGGCAGAACCTTTCGAGAGATGTGTTGGCACAAGGGCAGAACTAGGGTTCAACGCTTAAGAGCGCACTAACAAATCCCTAACTACCGACCCTTTCGGAAACACCTGCGAAGAAGATGAAGTCTCACCCGAGGTAGAGGCAAAGGTGGTTGCAATACTCGGGTGTCTGCAGCCTTAGTCGGGACACATGTTTGTGATTATATATTTTACAAGGCACTTAGCATAGATCATTCATTGGTATTTAACCCTTATTATACTTTGCAGACAACACAGAGCTTTGTGGAGAATACTCAGATTTACAGTGTTTCAACACTTAACCATAGTAACCCAAATCATATCTAGTAGATCAACATTAAGCATCCTCATACACATCAGATCTAACAATCATATATATCTGAGAAGCACAAAGCATAACTGTATATATCAAAGAACATAGAATAATCAAAGATAAACACATTGAACCAAAGCATGGAGCATAACACATAGATTTAAGTGGTTCACCCCCCAGGGCTACATCCACAAGACCTTATTCTTTATTATCGTATTCAAGCTGTTACAAGAACAAAGCCTCCCAAACCCTTCTTCGCATAGGACAAAATATATGCGCAGCTCGCTAGATCCTTCTTCCTTGCATTACAACACTTATATTTCTATATCAACCACACAGTAACTTGCACTTAGTCTTGGAAGTCTTACATAGTTCGCACAAAGCACTTATTTGACATCACACATATGCACTACCAATTGAACTAAGCAATCACATATACTACTTCTTACGTTTCCCATCCTTCTATTTATACATTACAAAAGTGGGCCTAAGCATGGGTAAGCCCATGGGATGACATCCCTTTCCCATTACATTAACCCAAAACCCTAAAAGGGGCCCAAAATTGGAATGAGATCCTGTGATCTCTGCTTCACCTGGAGCTCCATATTTGACAGGCTGTCGAAGTCCAAAAAATGGTCAAATATGACCAAGTGTTCCTCAAAACTTGGTCAAGGGCCAATAGGCCCCCAAAACTCACCTGTGACTCATCCTGAGTCACTCAGGTCTAACCAATTCTTCTTCGAATTCCTTGAGCTTGGCTTGAGATGCTTCGACTTACTGCATTGCTATTGCCTCTTGCTCGACAAACTCTTGGATGAGTTCCTCATTCACCGGCCCTTCTAGGCATTGTTCTTCTTTATTCACAACCTATTCAAGTTCTACCGCTTTCCTTTCAACTTTAGTGAATAGTTGGCATGCCTTTTCTTGCACTGGTTGAATTCATTGAGAGACTTCCATTACTTTACTCTGAAGCTTGTGAATATGTTGTTGGGTTGTATATTTCTCTGGAAACCTCTTCATTCTCTCTACAGGTGATAGGGCCTTTAGTTGCACTTGTAGATTTTCGGTGTTGTACTTCACCTCTTGGAGCCGCGACTCTAATTTATGCAATTATGGGTTCTCGGTTAGGTTCTCATAGATATGCACACTTCTTTTTCTTAACTATTTTCATTCCTTAGTGTGTGCTTTAATCCTTTCTATGGTGATCCAGGCAGTTATTTCTCACTGGTCATGCACTTCTTGTGGGGTGTGTGGTATGGTCTGAAGCTCTAAGTCCATGACTCTTTATTGAAGTTGCTGAATAACTTTAGCAAGATTCATCACTTGGCATTCTATGGGGTCCTCTGCCTTCTATTCTAAGCTAGTCATAGAGCAAAATGCTCTATTGACTACCTCTTCAATCCCAATCTGCTTCACGAGCAACTGCTCTTTCTCTTTTTGGATCTTCTCTCCGTCTTCTTCAAATTTGGCTTGAAGAGTGTCCTTCTCTTGTTGCACACCTCAAAGTTTATCAATGATTTCCTCTTGTGAATTATTTAAGGCCTGGGTGGCCTGTGCTATTTCTTCCTGTTCCTTCCAAAGGTGTACTTCAACTGTGTCGAAAATATTGCGGAGTTGAACTAGTTCATTTCCTTCTTCTATTTTTCCTTCTGGCAGGGGCGCAAAGGAGACTGCACGGCTAGATTAGAGAGCTTGATGTACTCCTTGGAGATCGATCTTGATTCTATTGTATATTTTCTCTTGCTTAGCTTCCTGCTTTTCTGTTATCTCTTCTATAGCTTCATTCATAGCTTCACTGAGAAAATTGAAGTCATCTGGAGTGAGCATGGTCTTCAGCTTAGTCACGACTGCTTTTGATTTCTTCTAGGAGGAAGGTTCTAGAGGTGAACCCTTCCTTTTCTTTATGATCTCTACTTCATCTCCTGGCCTCTGTTTGACTTCCTCTAAGTCATCACTATTACCTCCTTACTCTGGTATAATGTATGTGGTTCTTACAGATCTGTTGTCTACATCTAGGATTTCCTCACCCTTGTTTCTTTTCTTTGTTTTTTTTATCTTACTAGGCCCAGGTGTATTCTACGCAGCTTTTGGGCTGTTAATGTCGGACACTTCTGTGGGGTCTGTTGGAATAAGGAGATCCACCGAACATTCCTTGGTGATCTCCTCCAGGTCTTCTTCTATCAGCTTATAATAAGACTGGAGTTGTTCCTTTTTCTCATCAGTGTGTTTTGTAATATATCTAAAATGGTGGTTTGCACTGAACTTTATCAAAGGTCGAAACCTGTGTAAAGTATTCAGGGTCATGCGAGGTACAAACTGGATGGAAAGATTCAACTAGGTGTAGTAGGTATGAAATATGGCATTGGATTGCCACTGCTTGTTCATGTCGTTCGAGTACGACAGTGTACTGAAATTTGTAGCCAGTGGTTCAAAGGGGTCAATGTCGGGGAAGGTTGCACCTTCTGGTAGCTGCCATGCAATGAATGATATAAGTATCAAGAGCCAACTAAAATGAAATTCATTCCCCTGATCTTGGGATTCTCTGTAGTCAATCTCTATTTGATTTAATAGGTACTTCACCTAGTTCATCTATAGTCCCTCTGCGCACTTCCCTGCGAGGTCGACTACAAAGCCGGATACTTGTGTGGGTCGATTCTTGTGTTCCAAATTCCCTTTGATAAATTGATAGGTGAGGCGCATTGCACCACTTTCAATAGAAGCTACCTTGTAGGCTCGCGCTCCTTTATCAACATCACCATAGGCTTCTTTGATCTTCTCAGAAAGATCACGATCCGTGGTCTTTCCAAGATAGTAATTGTGGGGATCAGGGCCTTGCATTCTAAGCCTGGTGATCCGGTTGATCAACACTAGATCAACTGTTATGCAGTGATTCAAACATAAGTATCTGCCATGGTAACTTTCTAGCAGTATCTTCACATAATAATTCACCTCCTGGTGTCTGCCGAAGTGTGGTATCTTCATAAAGTTGAGAAGAGTAGACTACGCGTGGTTCATCATCCATTGCTGAGGGACGATCTTTGAATTCTTTACCTTGGTTTTGGTTAGGTACTTGTATGGGGCAAGTATGCTTTAAACTTTACGATCCCTCAGGTTGAAGTCACCAAAATTCAATGCTGCGATATTGTCATGATCTTTGCGGGCTGCACGTACTCCTTTCGGCAGGTACGTAGTGACTAGAGTGTACTCAAAGTCTCTAGGCACACTATCTCTGTTGATCGCACTTCTTAGAGGTGGTATGTAAGCAGGTAGGATGGATGGAACCAACTTCACATTGGCCATATTGTCTTTATGTTTGGTTCTTCTTTCTGCACCGGCTCAGGATGTTCCTTCTCGAGCAGTCATCGAGGAGGCTTGCACTCCTCTCGTCGATGATGCCTGTAAACCTGTAGACAATCCTCACTCCGACATGACTCTTTTGGCTCTGAGGCTAGCAATTACCTCTCTTATAGATTCTTCAACTGTGCTAAATTCGTCGGACATATCAATAGCTTAGGTTCTCAAAGTAACATAGGTACTATAGTAAGGTAGAGAGTAAGGGTGAAGTAATCATTGTTCACAATTAAGGTATTCTACGGACTCAAATTCAAGATTAGCAAAAGTGTCTTCCATGCATGGCACGATGGATTAAGTAAGTAACTCTGTAACGGATCATTTGCAATGAATATGGGGCTTCCTTAACTCTGGTTCTGTCTGTTATGGCGTGGCCTAACGGTCTGGTGATGAGCCATCAATGCTTTTAGATTCATTTCGAGTGACAGTCAAATGGATATATCGGCCTCCAACAACCATATTTATTTGCCATGGTGAAGTGACCCACGTCGTTGTTCTAATATCTTGACGAAGCTCTAATTTTGCAAAGTTTCTTTTGGAGAGGTTCCCTCTGGAATCCTCTATAGCCTGTCAATCTGAGATCTCTTTTTACTTAACTTTCTAGCCTTCTTCCCCGTGATCTTCATCTCGATAGTTATTTTCTCGTTCTGATTCTTATTTTCCTTGGGCATAGTCACTTCACGCTATTGAGGTTCTTTCCCAAGACTTAGGGGAAATACTTCATCTATATCTGGTACAGATACTCCAATCTTCTATGACTCCCCTAATTATTTGACATCTGATCTTCTAGTGTCAAATAACTTTGATTTATTCTCTTGTTCCTCAATCAATTGCGCGATCCTTCTAGTCGTGGAATCTTTTATCTCTTGTCTCTACTGTTGTAATACCTTTTCTTCTTCCTTCTTTCTGGCTTGATCTCTCTCAATCCAAGGTTTTCCAAGTAACATAGTGAACGAAGTGTCATCCTCAATAAATTTGATAATCTCAAAATCTTCTTCTGTCGAAGTTCCATTGACTGTCATAGGTATTTGAGAAAGTTTTCCACATAACATCATCAATTTTTTTTTTCTGAATAGTCCTATTCCTCTTAGTGAAGGAATCATGGCAGGCTTCCCTATATCTTCCCAAGTTCTTTCTGGCATAATGTTCACTTGTGTTTCTTCATCAAGAATACAGTCAATGTCAAAGTCCCCTAGTATTTCTTCAACTTGTTCCTTTTCTTTGAAGATCTTTGGTAATCAGACATCTTTATGTTCCTTTAGGGTTTCTTTCATTTGTATTAATACTTTCTCTAATTCTTTTTGGTGTTCTGTTATTTCTCGGTCTATCCTAGGGTTTTCTTCATGTAGATTCATTCTTTCAATCTTAACAATCATTCTATGGAAATCCAATACTTCATGGTCCAAATCTTTGCAACAGAGACAACTGGTGTTATCACCGAAATTTCATCAGCAAATGGTTACAGGAATCTAGCATCTTCAAACAACTATTATGTTCACCCATGGACCAAAATTAACAAAAAAACATTTCTAAAGGGTCCAAAACTATACAACCAGTTACCAAATCATGATGCATTATGACTATATAGGCAGTGCGCACACATGCACCATAAAGAAACGCAGGAAAAGAGCACATGCGCATGATGCACGACTGTGGACGCTAAAAGCCATGCACACCTGAGAACGGTGCATTTATGATGTTGGTCAACCTCCCACCCACTTCTGGTTGAACTTCCAAGTCGATTTGACATCCAAATATTGGCTGAATCCGGCTAGGTGGCTGGTCAAAGACCTAAAGGTGCCCTAAACAACCCCTTGTTCACACTAAAAGCAGGTTGCTTAATACCTCAAAGAGGTGCTATAAAACAAGGCCATGGGTGCACTACGTCTTCAAGGAATTTATTTGCAAGATTATGATGCTACTATTCTTTTGGGGAATCCTCTTTTCTCATCAAGAGAATACTAGTACCATTCCATTTGGGCAATTCACATCACCTTTTGAGTGGATTAGCTTGGGATTCTTTCACCATTTCTTTCAAGTTTTCAAGTTGTAATAAGAGCTCAATCTTGGGGGTCCAAGAGCCCTTCCTTGGAGGAAGAAGGGACCCAAAGTACCCCTTTCTCTTCGGTGTTTTCTTTTCACTAATACAATCCTTTCCATTGGTGACATGAGTCTTGTTTGTTTCTTG
Source organism: Picea engelmannii (assembly GCA_009831015.1). Lineage (NCBI taxonomy): Eukaryota > Viridiplantae > Streptophyta > Pinopsida > Pinales > Pinaceae > Picea > Picea engelmannii. The sequence goes on along the minus strand of ML805055.1, from coordinate 216,405 downwards.
TTCTTATGTCCTTATGCACCATCGTTTAATTACTTTTATCATTCCTAGTTTAATTCTTAGATTAGTATTTTATGCTTTATTCTTCTAACCCTTTCCTTTATTGTTGTATTTCTTAGCTAACCCAACTAAGCTTGTAAGAACCTTTGTTTTTCTCATTTAGGTGAAAAAAGAGGTGAAATAGATTGGCGACTCCACCAGGGAAAGGGATCAATTTCCTACCCCATTTGGGTTATTTTAGCTCTTCTTTCTATTTATTTAACCTACAGGTACCATAACCAACCCAAGCCTACCTGCAAAACATAAAATTCAAATTTGAGTTGAGAGAATTCCATCTGGGATTTTCTTTATAGCTATGTGACAGTGGTGCGCGGGTTTATTGGCTCACAATCGCACATCGTGCACACGTGTGCAAAAATCACTGTATTACTTAGCTCTTTCTGTGCACCTGCGCTCAAAAGTCTTTTTCAATTCACGCATTGGTGATCATAGCACCTTTTTCTAGCTTGAGACCCACACACCAGTGCAAAAAAATACACATTTTAAGATTTTTTATGATCTGTTGAAGGCCCATAACCTTCTTAAATATGATTCCATGCATGTTGTAATATGCACCACACTTACCTTCCCTCTCATATAAAGGGATTAGTTAAAACACATAGGCACTTAGGGGTTAAAAATCATTATTTTTTCTCTTTTTGCTTTTATTTCCCCACATGGATGACTTGCTTTGACTAAAAAATAAGTTGGAATCATTCTACATCACATATAAAACTTGCATTGGGACTAGAAATTGGATATCAATCATTGAGTGTGCTCCTCTCTCACGCTCCAAAGTGATCTTGAGAATCAGAAAGAGGTTGAGAGACAATTTCATCTCCCTTAAAAAAAAAAAAAAAAAAAAAAAAAAAAAAAAAAAAAAAAAAATCTTTAGGAGAGGACAACAACCCCCTCGAGACTCCTCTTAGTTTATTTTTCAAACACATCTCAAAATTTTAATGGGTCCATACAGGCCCACATGCTACAAAGATAGGATAGTGTTGAAATTTACTTTCTTAGATTAAATCACTAGGAAATTTTAAAGGTTTTGTAATGGGCCCATACATGCCCACATGTTCAGAATCTAGGATAATTTCAAAGCTTTCTTAGATTAAATCATATTAGGGAGTTAAAGGAATAGTAAATGACCCACATGCCCACATTCTAGCTTCCTAGGGACTTTTGAATTCCGCAAGGTTGTAACAATGACATTTAGTTAATTAGGTAATCAAAGAATTGTAAGGACCAAGAGAAGTCCACATGCAACAAGGTGACACCTAATTCATTAAAAAATTGGCACACTTTCACTCATTCACACACAAAAGACACTTCTCACTCACATAGTTTTCATCTCGAAATGTGGAGGTTGAAGTAAGTTTCCCCCTAAGGGATTCAAAAACACCCCACCCTTTTCTTGATGAAACTATCCACTCCCACTTAATTTCAACGAGATTGGCTCACACCCCCAATCTCCCAAACAACCACATCTAATTTTTTTCTAAAAACTCACTAAGTTTTCCTCCACAGGAGGTGCCAAAAGAAATCTTTTAGTCTAGTTAGGATTTCGGGGATAGGCATCCAAATAACTACCCATTATCTAGTTCTCACATTTTCAAAACAATAGAAGTTGTGAAATAGGGAACTTTAAATCCTCGAAGTCAAGTGTTAATAACATCATAAGGCAAGGAGATACCCATGAAGGGTTGAAGGTCAAGGTATGATTGTTCTATGTGTCCCCCCTCGAGGTACCCACCTCTTGGATGGGATCCAGCCCGTGACCCATTTTTTAGGTCAAAAATCTATATGTCACACCTTGACCGAGGTACCTAGTGGCCAAATTTTAGGACATATACCTAGGTGGCAATTGTGGGATGCAATTGCACCTTGATCAGATTTTGTGTGGCTATTGGGAAATATTGCCAGTTCTTTCAGGATATGCCCCCTCTACCCCTCATTATAACTTATTTATTCATCCTTCACTAGTTTCTCTTTTGGTGGCTTCAGACCCCACTGTCGAGTGCTATTGGAAGGTCCAATACTATTTTGAGAGGAAGGAAGTTACATCGTTTAGGACATGAGCATTTGTTTTCTTTGTTCCCCCACACAGACAAAATCCACCTCTCCACATATATGCTTCTTTATCAAAACACTTTATGTATGATGCCCTTTTGATTACATATGATTTGGATATATATTGTGTAGGTTCAAAAATTGCAGCAAAGGCTCTTGTTTATTTATTTGCTCTCACCACCATTCACACACATTCACTCAACTAGTCGGACATCATAGGGGACCCACAAAACCCCTGTCATTCTAGACACTTGCTAAATATCCCTCCTATTCTAGGGGTTGTTCCTATTCTTACTAACTCATCAACTCCACCTTCTCACACCCTTGTGAGTGCCACTTTCTTGGGATTAGCATTGCTTGGTTCCACCTTACTTGGGTCCAATTCCCAAGGTCCACCTTCCACTCTCTCTCCTTTACATGGAAGCGGAGGACCAACTTCTTCTCAAGGGGGAAGTACAAACCCACCTAGTCCCCTCCAAGCGTCAGGTACTTAGAACACTCACACTATGGCTAGAATTAATCCTCCGCCACCACCCCATATTCCATATTTGGCTTCCCTCAACATACTGGATCTGACTAAACTCACCAATGATCCCATATTGCACAACCCCATATGGCCTGTGATTCCTACCAAACTCCCTTCAGACATCCCCATGTTTGAAGGAAAAGAAAGAGATGATCCTGCCAACCATATCATGAACTTTCACCTATGGTGTTCTTCAAACAACATCATGGATGATTCCGTCTGATTGAGGTTATTTCAACATACACTCACTGGCCCATCATCCAAATGGTATGTAGAAGAAAAATTTGGGTCCCACGTGACTTTTCAATCCTTAGCCAAAGCATTTTTTACCTTCTTTCAATTACCCTTTTGTCATGACAACAACCTTGAACTACTCTCGGACTTCAAACAAACCACCTCCACACATATTTCCGACCACATCCATGAATGGCGTCGGTGACATAGCCTCTGCAAAGATGACACTACCCCCAACAATGTCTCAATTGGTTCCTCAAATCACTTGTTTCCCTCCTTGCCAAAGATGTGGCTGCCACCTTCCCCGAGACTGAGGAAGAAGCCATTAGCAAGACCCAACAATTCAAACTCATTTATGCCCAGTCCAGATACCTATACATGGTACTCCCATACACCCCTAGACCCATTGCATTTGGCCAAGACAAACCTAGGATTTCTCACTCAGCAGATGAATTGATTGGTAACACTACACACCACAACCCACATCCTCAACAACCACCCATGTATGGCACACCTCAATATCTGCTGGCATATGGAGGAATCCATTATTATCCTCCTCCCTCTTATCAACAACCATACACTGTTTCCCTGCCTCCACCCATAAGTGGACCCTTGTCGACACCCCTAATCTGCCCACCTATCCAACCAAGTATTGGTACTCCCTCTACCTCGGCCTATACCCTAAGCACTAGTGAAAGCACCATGCCTTCCTAAGTACCTTATGGATGATCACCACAACATAATCCATACTTTCCATTTTATATCCCCCCACAGCCTATGGCTCCACCACAAGGACCACCACATGATGGGGTTAATTTTGTTCAACCTTATCCCATTCATCAATATAAAAATTTTGAACAACTGAACACGACAAATCCATCCCATCAATCAAACAATTCTAGAAATAAGGAAAAAACTAGAACAATAATAATCCCAAACTAGGAGGAAACCAGAACCAACCCCAACAAAACCAGTCTGCTGGGGGCAACCAAAACCAGGGGAATCAAAACCCCCAAGGGGGAAACAACAAAAAATGCTAGGGAAGGAACAAAAACAATATTAGGATCACCTTCCCTTGTTCCCTTTGCAGTGATTTTGGTCACTATACTCACCATTGCCCCCAAATCACTGACTTTAAATGGATGAAAGACTCTATGAATGGACCACATCCCTCAACACCACCTACCCCTCCGTAGGCCCCACAACCATATGTGAAGTAGCCACCCCTAGCTGTGCTACAAAACCCCATCCCACAACAACGGGTGATGAATACCCAACCAAACATGCAGCCTACCCCACCACAGTTGGGACCGTATCCCAATATGAGCACCTCTGCTAATCGCACTATCCTCCTTACCAGTGAGGAATAAGTCCTTCTGCAAACTCATAGTTGTCAGTATATCACACCCACTAACTCTCATCCCACCACCTCAGAAGCAATTCTAGTCACAACTGGACCCCCTTTCATGATTCCTCACCCTAATACTGAAACCCCCCTTCGTATTCCTCTCATCCCATTGCGCAAGAATGTCCACAATCCTCATGATAGGGCATCTCATAATTATAGTTTGGTCAATGAATTGGTACAATCTCTAACTGCCATGTCAGTCTTAGAAGTCCTTCAAGCTTGTCCCACCCAGTAGAAGTCCTTAGTTTCTACCCTAGGAGCTGTCAACCCTGTTGATACCCGACTCATCACATTTGATCTCGATAGTGGAGAACCTCGCCTCCCCGCTCTTATTGCTTTTCAAATACCTGTAAAAATTCAAAACATTACCATTCATCGGTCCATCATTGATGAAGGCACATCCACCTGTATCATGTCCAAATCCGTATGGCAGAAACTTGGTTCCCTAAACTCATACCATCTTCCATTACCTTAAGAGATTACGATGGCAGACCCTCATCTCCTGAAGGGCTCTTCCAAAATTTCCTCGTCGAGCTTGGGGGAAAAACCATTCTGATTGACATTAGGGTTATCGATGCCCCACTCGACTATAATATCTTTTTTGGTCATAGCTACATGTATGCTATGAAGGCCATCGCCTCTTCTATGTTCTGAACCATGATGTTTCCCCATAACGGAAAGATCATTACCATCAATCAAGTATCACATTACGAGCCTAAACCTTCATCCAACATTGATAACATCCTCCCTTTCATCCACTCTAATCCCGATGCCTATCCACTCATCAAGATGGATCCTAGAATCTTCAAAGACCCATCCTTTCTAGGGACATACCACAGAGCACCACTTCTCCTCCATCCCTCAACACAAGTATGTGTTGTATCCTCCAACAGAACGACAACTGAATATAACCTCCCTCCCACCGAGGCCTCTTTCATCCCTGACATCCCACTAGTCGAAGAACTTCTCCCTCGGGAATCCCCTGGAACTAATTCATCTTGACCCATTCCTAATCCTCCCCAGGGCCATATCTCGGTTTGGGAAATAGTTCCATAGGCCATTACCCAAATCCCTTTATTTTACCCCCCACTATGTGTACAAGCTTTCCAAGTAGCTGCAACGCTTACCCTTCCTAATATGGTGCTGGCAATCCCAGTTTGGTATTTACATCCACCTGAGATGATCCCTCAACCATCCCTTCCTCCCCAAATAGAAGGAATCCAGATGCATATCCCCATACTCACTCCCACCATACCACCTACACCCCCACTCACTAACCCCCCTGCTATATATGGGGGCAGGAGAAAGAAGAAGGAGCCCACAGCTCCACTTGCCCTACGTGTCCAACCTCCTTGCACGCTATGCGAAAAAGACAGACACCCCACCAACAAGTGCCCATCTCTCCCCAAGTTACGTAATCTCATTCAACTCCCTCGAGAACCACCACTGCTCGTCGCTTCCTCCAATATTGTCGCTATCTCACAGAACACAAGTAACAAAGTACAACAAACCAAATTTGCATGTGCCATCTATTTAGAATATGGCCATTACACACACCATTATCCAACGTTACCTCAATTATGACAAATGCTCACACCCATATGCCAAATTTTTCAGCAAGGACCCACCCCAAATCACGTCACTGACATCCATTATGTCACGACCTCAGTCGATGAACGTATGAGATGTCCTTTCTCTTTATGTGAATCACTTGATCATTTCACATACCAATGTCATATGATCATTGAATATAGGCATCACCAAATGGCCCTTATTAAAAAGGATACACCCCTCCAATATCAACAGAAGCAGTGATTACCCCTATTCTATCTCTAGAGGTTATCCTTTCTCCTGAACATGAAGCACTCCCTACTCCCCCATGGTTCTTGGATGACTTAGATGAGGATTTTGTTAAGAACCAATACTAGATCTGAAGATATAATCACTGTTGGTCCC